>JXOR01001226.1:0-70011 GCA_001014335.1 Coboldia fuscipes
GAAAGATGATATGGAACGATTTTCATCGAAAGTAGAAAACAATGATAACCGTTTACTATGAATTAAAAATTTTTATTTTTTGCTTTTGTAATAGAAATGCTCAACATACTATTTTGTTTAATTATAATAAATTTAATTTATATTTTTATTTCCTTCCTAACATCCATATTTCATACATTCAAGCATGAAACATAAAGTCGGGTCATTTGACCCACTATGGTAGAAATAGGTATATATTAAGTCTTGGTATGATTAGTGTAAAGGCTTTTAATTCACATGCTTTTCCAGCCATGTTCGCTTAAGGTTCTCCAAATTCCGTTATATATGTAAACTAATGACGGCCGTTTATTTATTACGATAAATAGGATATTTATGTGGGGCTGGTAAAAATGCTGGAAATATTGTTGATTAATCAATGAAAAAGTAAAGGNGCAGCTATATCTATGATACAGAACAAGGAGTACTTAACGGATATTAAGTTAACATACTAGTTTTCGATTAGATTAAGTTAAGTTTTGTTATATGACTGAAATATTCATTTTGAAAATAATTTTATATTTTTTATTTTAGAAGCACTATGAACAATATGAACTTATGATTAAATGAATTATAACTAATATGAATTGATATATTTTACATAAAATATACCGAATATAAATGAAAACTAGCTATCTACATGTTTTTGTATTTTTCTTAATTCTTAATATCGTCACCAGTTAATTGGAACCAACTGTTAGTGTAATTATTTCAAAAGTATCGGCAAAAATGTAGATTCTATCTCGGGTAACTAAATATTTGAACCAATTATGTCAATTGATAATCGAAGTCGTACTGCGAATATCGAAGTCATAAAATACCTTTAGAGAAAAATTTGTAATACAGCTTGCTATGGCCACAAGAGAATAATTAGATGGTTTTATTCAGTGTTTAAAATATTCAGTCTTTCTTTATGATAAAGTCTCTCATTAAGCGTGCCCGTTGGAAAGAATGTTTGAAATACTCGCGCAGAATTTTCCCAGTTAGAATTCGCCTCACGATAACCTAATGAGTGCATGGCAATATAAAATATATGAATTTATTAATACTAATATTTATTATAAATGTATTTAATAAAACCATAAAACGCAGTTAAAAGCTAAGAAATGCAGCAACCAGTGACTACACACTTTCGAATTTTTTGCGAGATAGTCACACCCAATGAATTCATACCCATTGCTTTATAAAGTTCTTTTGAAAAGACTGATATCAAAGCTTATTAGAAACACAGACACGAATAAAGATTGTGTATTATTTTAAAATCGCTCATCTTCTAACAGTTGAGTTTCCCAAAGAGACATAGAGCTATTCATTTGCGTTTCTATTTCGAATACTGGTTTTAATGTGGCATCCCTTGATCCATTGTCCTCATAAACATACTCCACTTTCATTTCATCGAACATTACCGGGCTTATACATTCGCCCTCCTCAAATGGCGACTTTTCAATTACTTCAATGATGTTTTCCTCAACCTCCGACGTCATTGGTATTCGACGTTTGTACCGGCGGAGCGAACTTTCCGCTGGAAACGGAAAACCGCGCTTCAATAACATACGATATGCCCGAGGACCTGCTGAATGAAGAGCTACTGAATCTAGAATGTCGTCGTCGCTCCAATTTGATCGTAACTTATCATCACTTAACCTTCTGATCTGAGATTTTCCGAAAATTTTGGAAACCGAAGCTTTTAACAATTTCAATTTAATATTCTCCTTTGATAAATTATTGCACCGACGCCTCAACAATTTTAATTCCCTCCTAAGATATCGAATGTCAACATCACGAGCGTCTTTCGAAGCAATCCATGTCTGAGTTGATCTGGATTCCCTTTCAATAGGAGAGGTGGTGCCTTCGTCATCACAATATTCTACAATTCTAAAACAAGAAAGAAAATATTAATAAGAAACGCACAAAGAAGAAAGTGATTGAGTTTGTTGACTAAATTTTACTTACGATTCTTCTACGTGTTTGTGTGCAAAAACTGTTGGTATCACACCTCTTTTCAGTCGCCAATAATTTGGATCAGCAATATTTATCCGGTCATCCAGAATAAAATCATCGACCTTGAAATGTTTCCTACAAATATAAACATACCGGCTACCAACTAAAGGCATTTTTAGGTAATCAGCACCACAAGAATGTATCCATTTCAAACGAAGTAGAAGTTTCTTTGGGAAGAAGTGCAATCCGGAGCCGGTTACATTTTTTGTTACAGATTTGTAGGATGAATCACAGGATGTAACGGCACATTTTATTGTGTTCACCATGATTCTAATTACAAAAATTACTTTAATACCGCAAATACTATTCTTATTATTTGTTTTGATTCTAGTCGTGTATAGTCGTGTATACACTGTGACCCGAGAAAGTAATGCCGATGTAAATATTATCGTAGTAAAAATAACAAACCGTATCAAATTTATATAGCTTTTTTGGAAGATGATACCATTCAATTCCTTGTGTTGAAATCTATAATTCTCTAGTAGATACTTTCCAAATCGAAAAATGTCTTCAGGGTGAAAATATGAATTTTCTTTTCGGGCGGTCATATAAAATGTATGAAGACATAAAACTTCAAACTCACTTTATATCCGTTTATTTTCAAAATTATACAGTTTTTTGTTTTTAATACGACGAAATATATGTATGTCGTACAGCTGATTTTACCCGCACGTTGTCCATCACCTGTGGACCATTATACAAATATTCTTGTATAATAATGTAAATTTTTATACCGTGCTGTGGACCATCAAAAACCTTCTAAACCTTTTAAATGGATATAAAAGAATTTACCAAATGCTATTTTTTTGACTATACACACAATAGGTTACTAATTATTTATTAATAGCTATTTATTGACTTCATTAGAAACTAAAACAACATTTTTGATCATGGAATCGGAAATACCAGTCCTGAGGAAATATAAGGTCATTATAACATAAATGACCTACAACAACGTAAAGTTAGGCGTTGCTTAGCCTACAACTACATAATTCGGAATTCGTCTAAAGTGGCTTTGCGATCTACCTACCCCAAAATGATCACCGTACATGATTTATCAATCACCGCAACAATGGATTTTTTGAGGGTTTTATTACGAATCCAAGGAAATGTTTTACAAGGCATTGGAAAACCGGAAAGAGAAAACTTTATCAATTTTCAACTAAATAAAAAGTTAGCGCCAGGCTCGATAATCTATTTTGGTTGCTGGAAATGAATACGACCCGAAGCTATTGGAAGCCAGTGGTTTTATCCATGGCCTCTGTAAGTATATGATGTTGTGGAAAGTAAATAGCAATTTCCTCTTCAGTCATAATTTAATAATAAATACATATAGTTAATATATTATTCTAATTTACAGCTTCAACCTTTTAATTTCATCTAAACGAAAATCGGATCTAAAAAAATAACAAACACTTAGTGTACCAGTAATCGGAAACTATTTTGACTAAACTTACCTGAGAACCAGTAACTGTCTCATTTCATTTGGTGTAATTCTCCAGGCTGGAGCATCATGTTCGCCGAGTGGATTATAATAGTCATTCAACTCAGTTACCTTCTCTAAATTTAATAATGTTGCTATTTGTGTCAATCGTGCTAACTTATCTCTTACAGTCCACGACGTAGCTCCAGTAATGTATGAAGACAGAGCTCTTACCTCTTGGTCCAGTACCAATCCACCTAACTAAAAGAGCAACATGATTATTAATCAATGCATGAATATTCATTTAAATCACATTATCTTACACGATTGAAAGAACACTTAATAATACATTTCTCCAATCGAGTTGCCAAATCAGCAGCTAAAATGCTCACAAGTGCATCAAAATTCCTTGGGCTAAGTGTTGTTTTAAACGTATTCAATAATTCATCTAACTTAGTTATCAAAAACTGAATAAATGTTTCACCGGCTTCATAAGTAGACAATTCATCTTCAGTAAACTGATGATTATAATTAATAAACTGATCAAGCCAAGGATTAATTCTAGGTTTCAAGGCACTCGAACGCAATTGTTGCATTCCATAGTCAACTGTGGCTTTCATTGTATCTCGCACCGATTTCATTCCTGACAAACAACTGTCTAATATTTCTTTCTCATGGCCCGACATACCTGGGAATACCATTTGTACTTCCTCTGATATTGTATTCCATAGGGTTTCAATAAACTCTGTTGCCATATCCGCATTATTTAGTTGTGCAATAAAATTTGATTTCGCATGTTCAGTGTCATTTGTTTGAATTTTTCCCAATTGAATACTTGACTGTAGAGCGTTGTAAGCTTGCGCTAAATCAATATAACCAGATGGATAACCATTCCTCAATGGTGTTTTCATTGCATTAGCAAAGTCATTTTCAAAACAACTAGCGGCATTATTTATAACAGCACAAATACCATCTAAAGATTGTGTTGTAATTGCACGTCTAAAATACCATACAATTTCAAATCAAATATTCCAATTAGTCATCGAAGATCAAATTGTTTAAAACTCACCTAATCGATTTTCGAATTATGAAGAAAACTTCATCTACCATACTCGAAAAATACTGTCCAGGTTCTAATGTATCCATTGCGATTGCTTTTAGGACACTCTCTTCCATAAAATAACGTTCAAATAGCAAATAATTACTCAGCGTCTCTTGCATCTGACGTGATAAAGCTGATTTCGTTATTAGATTTTCAAATTGTTGCAACTTCTCTTGCTTCAATTCATCCTCTAAATGAGATGCGTCTAAATCGTTCTATGAAAAATCGACAATCATAGTTAATCAAATATCGAGAATTTAATTATAAAACACTTACCTTTACTCGTCGTCTCATAAATTTTATATATAGCTCAGCTCTGGAATGCATTATTGTAATTTCTCCAATAAGCATATCGATATCTTTGGGATTCAATTTATCAATGGAGCCGCCTCCAGACACATTACGATAATGCCCTAATCCACGCGCCTGTTGACCACTGTTTTTTATATATTCGTTTATCTTACTTATTCGTCGATTTATGTGACGATTCAAATTGAATTCTTGTAAAAGATTTCTCATTTCTTGATCACACTCACGTTGCAGAACAGTTACTAAATCTAATAAACGCCCGTTGCCATAATAGTTGTCTAGCAATGGTTGATTTACTTCAACAACTCTGGCCAAGTTCTCAAAAATCATCGTCAGTGCATCAGCATATGCGACATTTGAACGTTTCTCTGCTTTAGCGACATCCATACAAGTCCGAAGATCCCGCTGATGTTTCACATTCAATTTATTACAAATATAATGTGAGAACTTTTCAATACCCTCCTTATGCATGTTTAATTGAGGATAAATTTTAAAGAATCTTTCAACAGATGCCAAATCATCACGTTTGATGGCGTCATCAAATTTTTGAGTCACAATGTCCCGCATTTGTTTAGTGGCATCTTCTAAAGTATTTACAGCTAAATGTACTGAGGCAATCGAACCGGATACATCATCTGCTGTCCGCTGCAACAAATTCTGATCCATCGAAAGGAATCTTTGAATATGTGATGCACCTGAAAATTATTATTATTTACTCCATTGTAATCTTGTAAAGTAATCCTTGACAGAGATTACCTTTTTCATACTCCTCTTCCTTAATGGCAGCAATTACACCTTGTGAGCACAATTGTAAATCAATTAAATCATGAACTCTTTGTTGGCACTCTGATACTCGACTCTTAAAAAGAATATCATATTGATGAAAACAATTCCTTAATTACATTATTTCACAACTTACTCGAGCTTCATCCAATCGCCTTACTTTGGCACTCACATTTTTCGCTAGCACCGATGTGTGATTTATCATATCTGATAATTTATTAGAATCAACTCTCACCATATTCAAGTTATTCAATGTTTTTGTAATTCCTGCCATTTTCGTTTCTATTAAAGATTGTTTAGACAGAATGGTATTAAGATGATCGTTTACGTGTACCTATAATTTGGAATAATCAGTAATACAAAATTTGAATATTAAATATCGAAAGACGAGTTGCCTACCTCCTTCTGGCTCAAGGCAGCAATCGCCTCGATGATACCGGCATCTGATGATAAATCGAAGGTATCCATCAAATCTTTGATGTCCCCCATTATATTTAACACTTTTCACTTTTGACGTAGGCTTATAATAAGTGACTAATTACAACTATCGTGAATTGCTATTAAATTAAATTAAATTAAGAAAATAAAAATTGTTTTGTTGACGTGTACCGAAACTTGGAAGAATCCAAAATAAATTTTATTTACATTACGTCGATCTTCAGAATCTATATGCAATTCGGAAATTTTAATTTTAATTCGTTTTCTTAGGCCGAATTATGAAACGCCGTGAAAATAATATTGTGGAAAATCGTGAAAATCCAGTGGGTTACAGGATTCTTAAGTGACATCTGTGATCGTATCCTGGTATATACCTAAACTATTCACAAGAACTAGGATATCACATAGAAAATCACATTCATGGACTCTGTCATGTGAATATGTACGACAGACTTGTAATGGCCGTTTCAATATTTAGGCAATTGGTAATGGAATCTGGTGTGCAGGAAAGCCAGAGTACCACTGAGACAGAGATAATTTATATGGAATTGTAGCAAACTGTGGAAACATCTCAGAATTTGTCCGATTATCCGGTCAGAATCAGAAAACTTATACTTTATTAAACTATTTTGATAACATTTGTGTTCATATACTATATTTGTGTACACTATATTAAGGCGTTTCGCCGAGCCGAGCCGATTTCTCCGAGCGAATTTTTTATTTTTTGGGACTTCACAGTGAAGTTGAAATTTTTTTTCCGGATATTGGATAATTATGAATCTATTAGATGTATAAGTTATTAGATTAGATGTATAAGTTAATCTACTAAATGAATAAGTTATTTATTGAAAGTTGGATATTCAATATAAGAATGTGTTTATTCGATGTTAATAACGTCACATAGGTCTTTTTGCGTTGCAATTGCCGGCAACTGTGCATACATATTATGTACTATAGTAAAATTATCTGTACAATTCATTCATAAATAATATAATTCAAGAGGCAATAAATTGTTACTTGCCTACTTTTAACAAAAATAATAATTGTAATGACACCTAACAATTTGGAATACTAAACTTTGAACCGAACAACGATGTTTGACATCATTTAAGAAAAGTTTTTTTTTACTTTCCTGACTTTGAACCGTGAAAATAAAATATTTAATATTTTTATGAGTATAATATCATATCATGCTTATGGTGGTAATAAATCATGTTTTCTTATTCAATAATTGCCCAGTAATTAATACCGATTAATCTACAATTAAACTTTAGAGTAATTTGATCTACTAATTTAAAAATCTGTTAAAAGAATGCGACAATGTTATACCAAAAATTAAGTATTACACCTGAATTAAATGGTTCAATAAATGTCATAAAAATTTTCTTTCATGCCCAATAATTTGAATAACAAAAATGATTAATTAATAAAAATAATTAAAATGGATTAAAATCGAAAGGTTTAATCATTATAATATTTTTTTCTCAATGTTGCAATAATAGCACGGTGATAGCACACGTGAATCAAACCGTTATTAATTATCAAATTTTCTAGATTAGATTAAAGTAACCAAAAAGTTATTATAAATTCCGTTTCTTAATTGATTTTAGTTTAGTAGCAGGTTGTTATTAGCAAACAGTAAATCATATCAATAAAATGTGGAAAATTCCAATAATTTTCGGGTATTTCGTGGTTGTGGGATTTGCATCACCCGTAATAGAGAGTCAGTAAAAGTCATTAGTGTGATATATTGGATTAATCTAATTGAAAATTATATTAAATTAGATGCATCAAATCGAATTGTTGGAGGTGTGACTGCATATCCAGGTGAATTTCCGAACATGTGCTCCTTACAACAAAGAAGAACAATATTAGGGAATACTCATATATGTGGGGCATCATTGATAACTGAACAGTGGTTGTTATCTGCGGCTCATTGTGGTGATACTGTGCCTGCTAGGCAGATGATTGTTGTTTGTGGTATTCGGAGTTTAACACGTCCAGAAGCTGAATCAGGACGTCAAGATCGTTCAGTTCAATTATTTTTAACGCATCCATACTATTTTCCATTTGTAACTGAAACTTTTATGTTTGATATTTCTATGGTAAGTAATGGTAGTCACCATTGTATTGACCACATTAATATATAATACTTTATTATTTAGATTCGAGTCGATCGTCAGTTTCAAATTACCGAATTTGTTGCTCAAACTGGTGTTCTTGCACCAGGTTATGATCTTGAAAGTGGTACAGTTTTAACTTTAGTTGGTTGGGGATCTACATCACAGAGTTGGATATCAACTAATTCTGATTTATTACAAATGGTGCAAGTACCTAAGTTAAGTTATGATGAATGCCTTGACGCAATGGGACTGAATGATCCACCATTTAATTTTACAAATATATGTAGTGGTCCATTAACTGGTGGACTCGGTGCATGTGATGGTGATGCTGGTGGACCAATTTTGGCCAATATTGGTGGCTATTTAACACAAATCGGTGTGATATCATGGAATAAAAGAACTATGGAACAACCTTGTGGTGGACGAAATGCACCAACTGTCGGAATAAATACATCATATCTTATGGATTGGATATTTGATGTGATCCTAGCTGTTGGTTCTGATCCATCCGAATTATCAATAATTAAAATGTAGATTAAAGACTTGAATTTTGTAAAATAAAATGATTAAATTGACTCATTTGATTTCATCAATACGCCTATTAATCAATTTTGATTAAATAATGAATGTAAGTTATGTTATACTGATTATACTTATCTATACTTATAGAAGATGATTAAGATTGAGAAACCCACTTCAAATAATTCAGAACATTTCCTATAAGATAATATAAGAGGTATTTGAAAAGCTTTGCGGTTAACAATGAAAGACTACTGATATTAATTTGCAATATACTTTATTTTTCAATGTAGGCTCTTGATACTTAAGTTAAATCAGATTTTTTTTTCCAACATCACCTACTAAATAGCTGACAGCAAACGCACATACTTATAATAAGAATTCATTTAGCTGCTTTATTGTAATTGGCGTTTACATTGCAAACTAAGAATCTGGAATAAAATTAAAATGCAAAAAATTGTATTTCTTATGCAATTAACAGTTTAATCTAAAAAATAAAATAACAATTCTAAATTAACAACCTATGACAAATATTCATTTTTCATGTGATCCATGCTATCAATTACATTCAGGTCAATTTGTATAAGTTATGCAACATTGTATTTCGATTAAAATTTTATCTGAATTCTGCATATTTTGAAAATGGATACCAAATCCATTGGTATAAAAGCGATTACTACATTTAATTACATACTACATTCAAGTCAATATACTACATTTAATTACATATTTTCTTAAATGGATAAATATATAATAGTTAAATTATTGACATTGCTTTTTGTCAATTTATTCTTGCAAATAAATTCTCAACCTATTCCTAACATTAAGAATTATGGTAATTAAATAGTATAAGTTTCAATTGTCTGTTAAAAACATTGTTTATATTTAGATAAAAGGGACGCCATGGATTGGATTCAAATGGGAAACAAGTATGGAATGGTTGGACTATCTACTGTAGTAATGCCTTTGATAATGGAAGGTATACAGCAAGGCTTAACTGAATTCGCACAAGGATAATTCATCATCTTCATCAAAACATATTTTAAAAAGTCTTTGGTCTTAGTTTTTATATTGAATAAAATATGTAACGAGCATCAGAAAAGAATTATTTGTTTTCACTGATCATTTTAGATGAACATACATTAGTCACATTATGATACCATAATTGTTATTAATCATCAAAATTTTATTAACGGCTTCAGTATTATGATGTTCGGTCAGCAAAAAAATTAAAGATGAGCAATACCGTTTAAAACTAATTTGTGTGGAAGGTATCACTTGAACAATGAAACGTACAGCTAAAAGAACAAGTTCTTTACTTGTCTTTTTTTTTAAGATGTCAATATTCAAATATATTTATTTTCGTGGTCTAAATGTCTCTATCGTTTTAAAAATACTTTGATCAATATTATCTTGTAACTGGTCGATTGTAAAGGTGCGCTACAGCCCGTAGATTTTTGGAATTTCTTAAGAAAACCAAAAGTACATTTTCGGTTCTATTCTTCTTCTTCAGTGTGAAAGATCAGAAAATGATGAGGAATGTCTCTAAAACAAAACCAAACATAAAATTTATATGGATAAACTTTAAGTATTGGCATTGATCAACGCTCCGATGCTAAAATTTGATCTCAGCATTTCTGAAAATCACTTGAGTACGAAAAACTACAGAAAACAACTGCTTTGTATGAGTAGAAATCATGATACCACAGAAGTATTTATACCTGGAAAAAAGCTTTCGTTTGTGTTTGACAATAGTATGAAATGGATTATCATGATACGAAATCTATCTGAAGTATGGAGATTCGTTTTTTGATTGTTTTAAGAAGCACGGAGCATAATATACAAAACTTTTCAATAAAATTGAAGAATCACATTAAATTTCTAACTGGAACAGTGAATCTATTGCCGACGATATATGAAAAATTGAAATAAATTTACAATTGTTATATTATTTTGATATTTTTATTTTGAAAAGAAAACCAAACCGATTGCAGCCTGTTATTTTACTTAAGCATGAACATTTAATCTAGATGCTTTAATATCATCTAATCGCTTAATTCCGTCTTTGTTTACAACAGCCACTTTAAAATTCGGTAAGTTTATAATCAATCGTTTGTTGATTTCCGCAATACATTTTTCGAAAATTTCGTATGCTTCATTCTCGGTAATGTCTATGATAATAAAGAAAATGAATTTAAATTAAATGAATCAAATTTATAATATAATTGATAACGTACTTTCATGATGATAACGATCAAAAATACTTGCACAGAACATTCCACCATATCCATGACCACCATAATTAACAGATCTTGCATTACCAATGTAATCAATATAATTCAATTCGGCTCCTTCCTTTTCATCAAATCTATAAAATGGTCTGATTAGCATGTTATTAAATTAATAAAATTTTCCTTGTCTCACCCAGCAACAAAAAGGTTTACGTGATACGCTGATCTGGTTCTTAAATAATCAGCCAAATTCTTTCTGGTGAAATGTGCTGCTGATTTCGGGCTCATCTCATATCCATTTCGCATTTTGAATAGTGCTATATTCTTTGAGATATATTCAGTAAATTGAACAGTATCACCAGCTTCACCGATTGTGGCCATCATCAAATTATCAGATATTTTATGGATCTTATTCTCATCTAAAACCAATAATTAGTTGTGATTATTAAGCTGCTATTTACATATTAATTAAAAGAACTAACCCTCTTTCATCATGATGATTGAATGAGCTGCGGTGCAGTCGGCAGCCAACATAACAAAATCTGGACCTTTTATTCCTAATATTGTCTCCATTATGTCTTCAAAGTACTATTTCCAAAATTGTAACGAACTGGACCTAGAATTCTTGCGAATGTAATTATTTTATTTTATTCGTTTAGTCAGACTTGTACACAAAACTGGATTGTAATCACTTTTGACAGTCGGTGTATTTGTGTGCCTTAACCTCAATCGGTACGTCATCTCAAATAAAAATAAGAAATATCCCAGAACAACCGAAAATCACAGTTTCTCAAAGGAATAATAAATAAAAGATACAAAAAATAAGAATGAGTGAACTATTTGAAGTGAAGAATTATTATTACGTTGGTGCATATCAGCAATGCATTAATGAGGCAATTAAAATAAAGGTAATTATGTCCAGTGAGATTAGCTTATGACGTGGCGGGGATACAATCATAACAAAAATTCCATATATTTTTTTTGGATATTGCAGACGTCTTCCATTGAAAAGGACTTCTTTATGTACCGGGCTTACATTGCTCTTGGGAAATATGATGTTGTGATGGACGAAATTAATATAAGCTCTAAACAGTTGTTGTCCATTCGATTGGTTGCCGAATATTTTACAATCAAGGAAAACCGAAATGTCTTTATGGAAAGATTTGATGAACTTTTCAATAAATCTGGTCTCGATTTATTTGATGAACAAAGCGAGATAATAGATGAGGCATGGAAGTGGTCTGCAAGCGTTATATACTATAGCGAAGGAATGTTTGAAAATGTTCTAAAGTAATTACATTATATTAACTTGTATGAGTATCCCTGGTTAAAACTGATTATTATTTTAGGCATTTACACAACACAAAAAATCTGGAATTAATAGGAATTTCAGTACAATGTTTGCTTCGGATTAATCGTTTGGATTTGGCTAAAAAGGTATATGCACGAATGCAAGAAATTGACGATGATGCAACTGTAACACAATTGGCGCAGTCATGGATTAATATTGCAATGGGTGGTGAAAAATATAATGATGCCTATTATATATACCAAGAATTGATTGATAAATTCCGTACAAAAACTGTTTTATTACTAAATGGTCAGGTTACATGTTTAGTTGGAATGGGTAAAATAACAGAGGCACAAGAGTTATTACAAGAAGCTATTGAGAAGGATCCATCCGATTACGATACACTGGTTAATTTAATTTATGTGACACAAATTGCAAATGGTAAAGGAGATGTGATCAATCGTTATCTCTCTCAATTAAAGAATATTCCCAATGATAATATAAAAGATTTACTGAATGACAGGAAACGTTGGGAATTGGAACTAAACCGCATTTGTCTTAATTATCAGCCGTTAAATACAAGTTTAGCTAGTGATTAAGTATTATATAGAGTTAATACCATAATTAAATAATAATTACAGTAATTTGTTATAAATCCATAAGGTCGAAAAGATCACCAATATCTTTTAGATGTTCATTTAACCAGAATTATGTGTATTGTATCAGAATTTTTACTAATGATATAAATAAATAATGGTACTACTTAGGAAATTTGGAAAAATTTTAATTTTTCTCTTTTTCGGAGCTTTATTCGAATCGAACAGAAATCAAGTGACATTAGTCAAGACATATGGGCCTTGGTACCGTACCTCTCCTACCTCATATTCAAAATATAGAAAGAAAGAAGAAGAATACAATAATATTGTGAAAATTTGGACATAATTGCAGTTTCATAACAATAATCAGAAAAAGTAATAATTTGATTTTTACCTTTAATTAGTATCATATTTATATTGACAATGTTAGAAAAAGGGGAAGATGATACAGAATCAAAGGTGCAAATCTAAAAATAGTAAGAAATCATTATAATAACAACACTAATCTCTATTTTTGTTGTTGAAACTTTTAGAAATTGATGATATTTGGAAGGAACGTGGCAGAGATCCCATGTTTTCGGAACAGTTTCTTATATGGAATGGGTGGTGGATTTGGCATGGGTATATTAACATTTCTTTGCACATCTAAAACCCGGTTAGCCACACATGTTGGGTTTGGATCTTTTTGCGTTGGTACAATGGGCTATTGGTTTTCATGCAGGTTGATAAATTACACAGCAAATAATATACATATTACTATACATTAGTTATGCCTTTATCAATCATTTTTTTAGATATAAATGGTCACAGCAACGATTTAATTACAATCAATTACAAAGTGCTCTAAGAAAACAAGCAATATATGAAGGAACACATATGGAGAGAGAACTAAATGATAAGCTGAAGGATGCCTAATGTGATGTACCATTAATATTAATAAAATCGTGTAGTTATGTAGTGTAAACCATGGTATAAAAATTTACTTGTATCATGGTGTAAACTATTTCGTTTTTATTTGATTTGCACTACTTGGGAATCGTATTTCATTCACAGTAAAATAAGTTCCACAGTAGTTTCAAGAAACTTCAGATTATTAATTATTTTATACTATTCTCAGACCTTCGATGTAAATCAGAAAATGTATATTCACCAATTGTCATCCTCTCGGTACCAATTAAATCATCAGTTTTTAAATTATTTATTTATTTGTCTGCTCATGATTTGTTAGTACAAGGTACAAATTACGGTACACTTTAATGTAGAAAGTCAGCTGTTAGAGTACGAGGTGGATGAAAAAAATTCTTCGTTTCATTTATACCATTGAGAACAAATGAGAAGTAAAGGCATATAGCAAGTCGAAATATTATATTGCTTTTTTCTATCAATGTGATTCAGATAAAGAAGCAGTCAATTTCCAAATCAAATTAATTGATAATTTTGATAGTCTTGTATGAAATTTTGAACAGGTAAGATAATTGGTATTTTCCTTAAAATTTTCACAGCTTTTTGTAAGGACAATACATATATTTCATTTAGATACTGCAACTAACACCATTAAAGTGTTATTTAGATACCTTTGTATCTGATTAAAAACAAAACGACAATAGTAAATAAGAAAACAGTGTTACGTCATAATATTTTTGTTCATTAAATGTAATTCTTTTTAGAAATGGCTCTGTTTCCTGGATTACGTTCACCATTTACGGATGTGATAGGATGTGTTGTTAACCACCAGCAATATGATAAATGCGGAGAATTTGAATTGAACGCTGTTGAATGTATCGAGGCTTATGGTGCACGTCGTGCAGAAACAAAATGTGCTGATCTGATTAAAGATTTTGCTGAATGCCAATCAATGAAAAAACAAATGATGCGTGTTCTTGTAAGTACCGAGTAAATGTCCAAGTAATTCGAATGGTATTTAATTGCCCTATTACATTTTTAGACTATGAGATGGGAACGCCAAAAACAATTATTCAAAGGAGAACGTAAATGGTCCGAACAATATGCCGAGGCACCTAAACCAGACAGTTACTAGGAATTTCAATTATTGTAACATGATTATTTCATTTGTAATATAACATAATCAAATGATTAGGAAGAAATTAATGCTAATAATAAAAATATATTGATGTCATGAATATAATAAGACATTGACAAACCGTAGATTTGTTTATTATCTTAATTAATATTCATTACCAGGAAAATAAATTGATTTCCGAAATAAGTTGTAATGATCCTGTAATTGCAACGATTAATTGCATTTTTCTTTGATTTTAGTGAATTAAAATAAATTCATAAGAAAATCATTAAAGGAACAAAAGTTTCATTGTTGTTGTGTTGTATTAAGAAAACCAAAGCAAAACACTGGAATTCCAAAAGCTTCTGAAATTGTTGTTGTAGAACTGCTCTGCGACTGTGTACCAATTTGCAGTAGTAAGCCCAAAAGTTTCATTCTTGTTGGTGTAATCGTTGTAATCAATGTTACGTGCCGGTATGTGATTTTGCATTAGTATTGGTACATCTGTTTATAATGCACAACAAGAAAATCGTTGAAAATTCAAAAGTTTTATTTTTGTTGTTGCAGTAAAAAGAATAATTTCTTTTCTGGATATTTTCAAAATTATCTTCTGTAAGTATTGACCTTCTTATTTTGATGTTAATCTAGCAAAGGGGGGTAGCAATTTGCAATGGGGTATAATCGTCTAATAATAATTTAAAACTGTAACTAAATTGACGATTTGCTTAACCTGAAATCATTTAAATCAAAAAATGTTGATGGAAAATCAATCAACTCGTAATTTATGGTAAATACGATTTTTTAGTCCTATTAATGTGATCAGTAATCCATATAAATTTTGGAACTATTAAAATAATCGCAATTAAATAGGAGTTAACCTAACGTTTGTAGATAAATGTAAATTTGATTTAATTAAAACGGATGGAACTCAGAACTGTTATTAGTTTATGTTATTTATTACTATTTCCTTTTTTAATTGATTTGAACATAATTTATTTCGAAGTAAAAATTCAAATAATACATTATGTAACTATTTAGCAAAATAGCAAATTCGAGTGAATACCCTTAATAATGGCTGGTATAAAAAACTATAGATTCGATTCTCTAATTTTAATTAAAAAGCATACAAAATCAAATATCTCTCAAATAAGTAATACGCATTAACTTAATGAAATCAAAGTAAGAACTAAATTATATAATTATAGTAAAAACTAAATAGTAAATTACACATGCTCTCTTAATATTCTTATCAATACTAAAATTAATAACTATTTTACATAAACTAATAATATTCATACTTTTATGAATTATACTTGCAAATTATTTATCAATTAAGAACTATTATGTGAAGTTGTATTTTTATGTTTATTTAATGCTGGAGTTGGATCCTTTACATAATTATTACCCTCAACAGTTTGTACGGGTAATGGTGGTAATTTATCATTTGGATGTCTATGACTTATTGTTGATTTATTCCATTGTTTTGATTTCGATACAGAATTTTTTAATCCTGATACAGGATATTTAGCTTTTAGCGATGATATAGTTGAATTTGGATACAATTTATTTGATGGACCAAATACCTTGGTCTGTTTTAATAACGTACGATCATTACACAATGCAGCTAATAATGGCAGATCCATATACTTGGTCTTCTCCCTGAGTGCGTTTATATCCATGGCAGCATCAACATTTTGAGGCACCGTGATTTTCTCTTGACATAACTGTTTGGTAATTAATGCTGTTAAATCACTTTCCGAGTGTCCAATTTGTTGTTGATGTTGGTGGTCCTTTTGACGATTTACATTTGAATGATTAAACGAATGATATGATTTATCTTGAGTTAGTGGCCGTTGATGTATTACTTCTTTACGATCTGAAAAAAATTATTCAAAGAAATTATAATTAATAAATCCTGGCATTTGTGTATAATAAATATGAAAATAGGAAATAACTAGTGGAAGTCATCACTGATGCATTGGGTGGATTGTGGATCAATTTTATTGCTTAGAAGTTGTTTTATTAGTAACATAATATTATTATTCGTATATTATAACATAAAGTAACGTACTCTATGAATACTGTACTACGATAACTTTATTTTAACTTACCATAATTAGGTGGCTGAATTTCATCGGGTGTCGGTATTGGCGGCTTAAAACGTCTATTACGTTCATATTGAGGTGGTGGTGGTGGTGGCATACGTCTTAATTTGGTTGTACCATCAATTGAATTTAATATATTATCATCCGATTTTGAACGATAAAATATATGATTTGGAACAACATTAGCGTTCAGTCCATGTAAAAAACCAATTGGTTGTTGCGGCGGTGGTGGTTCATATGATGAACATAAACTAGTTACCGATGGACTATAAGTACTTGGCAATTGTACATATGTATCCGATAAATTTTGTGTAGATGCATATCGTGTATGCATTGGTAGTGACATTGGTAAATAAGGAGTACTACGATATAATGCATGATTTTTCGCCATATCCCATGTACTATTGGAAGTACTACCATACTGACTTGATCCTAAATAAGAGGATGGTTGTGGATTTTGAGCCATTGCTGCTAATATTGATCCCTGTTTAGAGTCCAAATATTCTTGTTGGCTTACAGCTGGATCTTGTAGAGGGTAAATTACATAATCAACGTCACTATACATTTGTTGGCGATATAGTTCAATTTGTGAACGGGCTAATTGACTCGTATAAACGGTACCTAATTGTGTTGGTGGTGGCGGCGGTGGTTGACGTGGCATTGTTGGCGGTGGGGGTGGTAAGTATTTTCGTACTGGTAGCAATACACAAGCACGTGATGCCTGTTGCATTTCTGGATAAGGTGGAGGTGGCGGTGGCAATGCCACCGTAGATCTAGTATTTGTATGTGCTGAATGCATATTATATGAAACCAATGGTATATCAAAATTGGAAGCTGTTGATAATTGAATTTGAGATTTTGAATGAATATTATTTATTGGCGGTGGCATATATGATTTTGATGATTTCACAGCCTCACCAACCATTTGTGTATGAGCCGATAATATATTGATATTTGGCCGTGTTGTTATGAATCGAGCTGAGGCTTCTACCGGTTTAAGCATTGGCATTGCTGATTTTGGGGGTGGCACGTTTTGAACAGGAACATTATTTAATTGCTGTTGATACGACTGATTACGATGGCAATTAGATTTTTTTTCTAATGGTAAGTTAGGTGCTGGACCACATACACCAGTTGTTTCATGTCTGGAATTATATGGTGGTGGTGGAAGTACTGGTGAACTTATACTTTCAATACGTTTCGGTGGTTTTGGTGGCGTTACCGGTAAAATATTATCACTCTCATTATAATAATGTGTTGGATTTGAAGGCCGTGAGAGAGTGACGTATTCACATTCTGATTCTGATTTATCACATAATAATGATGGCTGCTCTTGTCGACAACCAACAACAATTAGATCTGTTAATTCTTCAACACTTAACAAACGTTTATTGGTTGGATCTGTACCGTCACCACGAAATGATTCCGGTATACTGATTGTTGAATTTGACAGTAATCGATAATTTGAACTATTAGACTCCCTAAAACCACCATCAACTAAATCAACATTACCATTATTATATTCTTTTGTTTCTTGATCGGTTTCCGATTCAGCAATTTCCGATATATTTTCCGTTAATTCACTACTACCAATTGTATAAACACCACTAGTTTCAGTTAATGCTAAATTTCTAGTATCATATACAATCGATGAATTTTCTTCATCATTTTGAAGATTATTCTTATCTGATGATTTTGTAATTTCACTGATTGTTGAATTTTGGGCGGTATGACTGAAACCCAATTCTAAACTACTTGATGTTGATATATGCCGTTCATGATTTAATGATTTTTTATGTAATGGTATTACATGGCTGGATGTATCAAATGATACCACTTCACTTGTTACAACAACAGTACTACACGTTGATGAGCTCTGTGACCCAATATGATGTTGACTATTTGGTGAGTCCGGTTCCTTTCGTATTTGATGTCGGTTTAATGATGTTGGAGTTTTTAACACACCTAATGTTGTAGCTGGAACAGTAGGGCGCGATGAAAATCCTTTTAGTCCTACTTCTAGATCTGTTAAAGGTAATTGACCAGTTGTTGATGCTTGACACTTATCCAATAAATGTATCAACGCTAAACTTTCGGTTGATGGTGCAGTAGCAACCGGTAAAACCGGTGGTGTATTTATTATAATTTCTAATTCATCTTCTGAATGGACCCGATCACTTACAATACCGGATGTTGTATTTGAACTTGTACTCGATATTACACTAACACGTTGATCATTTTTATTTTTATATGCTAAACGTAAACTGCGTGAATTTAAAAATCCAGCTGAGTGCATACTGGTCTCTTCATCTTCGCGGCGTATTGCATCATGTAAACGTGATGCAATTTTCATTGAAAACTGATGTGTTTCCCTGCATAATGCCAATATCATTTTATTCTTCTCATCACTATTTGAATATAATGTCACTTTATGGTCACCTGAACGGATTTCAAATTTTTTACGTTCAAAACTTAACTTTGTTATGTTTGCCCATAAAAATGTTGTTGTTTGTATTTCATCACCAGTTATTCGTACACCTTTTGAGTATACAATTAGTGTGGCTGTGCCAATGCCCGGTTCATTTTTTGTAATTTTCATATGAAATATATGGGAATTTATAAATTCTTGCATTGTACATGCTTCACGTATATAATGTATTTCAGCATCACGTCGTGTCATTCCTTGATATTCACGATGACACAAATATAATGTTTTTACATTTAATGTTGTTGCTAAAATATTTGGTAAATAATCATGTATATTGAAATAATCTGGTATTTGTAAATCATCAGTTTGTGATGGAAAATCGCCAGTGTCTGCTTGTAACGCTAAACCGCCAAGTAATAATAATGATTGTTCAATACAATCATTTGGAATGTTACGATTAATTGCATTAATTTTTAATTGTAGATAATAATTATGTAATGAAGTTTCATCTCTCAGCATTAACGGACTTTCGATATAAAACTGTACCCGAAAGTGTAATTCCAATAAGGGTCGACCGTTCGCATCCAATCCCTAAAATATAATAGACTTAATCATTCAAAGTTTCCGAATTAATATAATTTAAAATAGGCTTACATGAGTATGAGAAGAGCGCCAATTTTTTGGTCCATATTTGGACAGTTTGCTGTCTGGCTCGATGAAAAGGTATTCCCCATCTTAAAATAGTAAAAACAAATAAATTTATTATCAGTTAGGCTAATACATTCCGATTTCTTATAGTTTGTTAAGAACTAAGCTATTTCTTGTAACGGGTGATTTTTGTAAATGATTTATCTAAATTGCCTACATTTTTGGTGAGAACATTAATTAGGAATTCTGTGCTACATGGTGGAATCTTATCGCTATCGATCATTTTAAACGATTCCCCATATTACTCTGAACTTCTATTTACAATTTTATCAAAACATGATCAGGACCACGATATTGAAATTGTTAAAACGATTGTAAATAATTATTTACTCACCGATCATAACAGCCAGTCCAAATAGTTCGGTGTCCTGCATTCCTTGTTTTAAAAAGTGAAGACATGTTTGTGCATAAACTTCTCGCACTCGACTCTTTGCTTCTACATGAAAGTAAAGGGTGTGCGGTTGTTTTCCTAATATCCTATAGAACGATTTAAATTTAAAATTTATTTTAAGAAAGAATAAATAAAAAAATATAAAGGCATATCAACGTATTTTCTTTTAATATTATGCTCATTTACCTTAATGCTAAAAATCTCAGCCCTGGTGTTAATGATTTGGTTGATGGCGGCGCGCATACCTCTAATGGCGCGCTGACAGTACAGAATCCACGCATACTGCATCCTTACAACATACAGTGACTCGCATGAAATAGTTCCTATAAAATTAAGATAAAAATATTCAATTAATAATTTCATATAATTCAATCAAGAACTGAAGAAACAACGTTCACATATAAAATTTGTATATCTTGAAAACTGGAGTAAGAATGTGGAAATCTCATAAAATCTTGAAAGCAATCCTGTATTATAGTAATATCACTTTGATCACCTTCCAAGATCTTAGTTTGTTATAGACCAGCTAAATTAGCGTGTTGCCTCAGTAACTTTAATGTTATCACGATTACTTATAACGATTTAATAATATCACTTAGGTAAAAGTACTATTGTTATTGTAATTTACACCAAGTTATGTTTTTATAATGATTCCTGATAAAGAAAAACAAAAATTCTTTATTCAGGCCAAAGCTTAATTTGAACAAGACTGGTCTATTACTTTTGAGAAATTATTATTGTCTTCCTTCTTCTTACTTTTATTATTGTCTTCCTCAAAAATTGAGGTGTTAGGATAACGCAATTAATGTTTTCAGTTTAAACCGACCTGGCCTAATAGTGGAATTTCCTCACGCTCTATCTCATAAATTTTTACTGTAATTCACATAAAATTTGGAGAGAATAATTTTTGTACTAAATAGTAAATAATAATACAATAAAAATGTAGACTTTTTGGAATTCCAAAACCCATGTAAACCACTTTGAACTACACACTGAATCACCACGTTGTTGTTGTGCAAAGCTAATCATTTACTATTTTTTTTAAATCTCAACAAATAAAATATCCCATTTTGAATACAAAAATTCAATGTTGAAACGTGAAAGATGAAAATTAAAACGCTCAAATGTACCATTTGCTTTAAATGTATAAAAGGTTAAGAAGAGTTCGAAGATAAAATACTAGTAGTTTCTTCATATAATAAATAAAAAATAACACAATACAGCAATCCAGTGAGAGAAAATTACCTTTAAAGCCAAGATGTTGAAATTCCAAACTCCACTAACAACAAATCGTATAGTTCGGACAATCTTAATTTACCTAATACTCAATTCTTATTCTTATTCACATTTTTTTTTTTAAATTTTCAATCTTCTAGCACGATATCAAATAAAAAAATAAGAATAACACATAACATTCTTATGCTCGCTCTCTCTCATCTCACTCTTGGTTTTTTTATATCCAACAGTGGTTTCCGTAGCCAACACTGACTCTTCATATCGAAGTGATCAACAGCAACAAAACATGTTCATCTCTTTTTCATTTTTTTAAGAATCGAAAAAAAAAAATTCTATAAGTGCATTGAATGTCTAAGAAAATTTATCGTTTTTTCTCTTTCTTTTCATACTCCATCTTCGCTGTTTGCATTGATTCTATACATTTTTTTTTATATTCAACATTCCATTGAATATAGTATTGAAATCCATTTGAGTAAAGAAAACAGATACATTTTAGTTTTCATTACTAAAAACAGGCTTACGTAAAAATGTTTAAATATTATTAGTAAGACCATTTTATATGTTACATTTTTTGAAATAAAAAAAAAACATTAACAATCCTAAAATAAATTTAAAGAGATTTTTAAAAACTACATATACATGCATTCCAACTTGATTGAATTCTTCTTGTTTGATGAAAACTTAAATAATAAAATATCTCTGTGGTTCTCTCTTTTTAATTTTTTTTTCATTTGGTTTATACTGCTTATTAATTTCTTTATAATCAATTTGAATTGTGTTTTAGAATTCATTTACTAGGTACATTGATATACCTTTATATACCTGTTTACCTATATCAGCATAAGTATTTATTTATTCAGACCAGTCGTTATTACTTAAATTCAATATAAAACCAAAATAGTACACAATATAGACAAAATAATACTCACATTATGCATCGTTCTATATTGTAATTACAAATTGATTGGAATAAACATAAAAGTGTTAAAATTTAAAAAAATTTTCAGCAAAGAATAAGCTTCCATTCATAAGATCATCGATCTTCGCCTGAATTTAACAAGGTCGTAATTGTAAATTAGAATTTTGTGGTAATCGCTATTGAATTCTTAACATTCAGATTAAGAGTTTTTCTGGAAATATACAGAGACCCTTGGAACCTCTCAGTTATCTGGAATGAAAACTTTGCAACCACGTTGTGCTTCCTACATGTAATTGATAAATTTTAAAAATAAAATTTTTAATATCGGCCATAAATGTGGAATTTAATTGTTGAGATAAGCCACTACGTTCATAATCAAGTTAACCATAACGTATTACTCAATTTACCAAAAATATGCAATAAATAATACTAATTTAATAATGATGGCAATCAAAAGTAATATATTATAGAGGTATGCAAAATCTTAAAATTTTCATTCCATCTCGTTAAAATACATAAACTTTGCATTACTGAAACATACTCGGGATCGTTAATATAATTTAATGGAATTAAAAGAAGAAATAACAAAAATTATTATTAATAAATCTCATTTCATATCGTACAATACTCTATTTAAGAGTAAACGTTAAAATTAAACTAATTATCGTTTAATGTTTGTGACCTGATGATGATTAAAATGGTAGGCACGGTAAAAATAATATTTGCGGTCAGTTTTCTTTACTCCACATTAACTTATTCTCGTATATACATATAACCATACACGATTTGAAGGCCAACCGCATTCCAATACAACCCATACCTTCGAATATTTTATATTTTCTGTTGTTTCTAAAATAACTACTTCTGCCTCCATTGTTGTTGGAATTTTGATATTGTATCGAACTTTTTAATTTTATGGAAAAATTATGAATGTATATTAATAAAAAGTATAAATATTAAATTCAAATTGCTACACAATTTTTGACAATTTATTAAAGATCATCCATTCATTAGATATGAAAGATGTGCATTACGTTTTTTGTTATAATAATCTGTATATTTTCCATAAAAAAAATTAAAATAGTTAAATTTTCCTATGTACTATATCCGTAATAACAACAATTTTATTTCATCACTGTGGACCAAGTTTTAATTTTCTAATTTATATACATCTGATCAGCCTGATATTCTAAACACCTTCTTTCTTTCTTCTGTCTTTTCAATACATTCCTTAATGTTTGTCATATACCCTAATCCACAACCCTAATTCCGTTTGATCTAACTCTCACTCTTTTCACAGCCCCAAACCATCTTCAATCATTTTGCAGATATTCCTTGATCTATGAATTATTCTTTTGAACTTTATTGGCCTGAAAGCGGCTGTTATTTCAATTTTGTGCTTTTGTGACTGTTTCCAATCATTCTTATCCTTCTGATCATTCTCATCATCCACCTAAAATATTTCCTTTTCAATATTACCAATTTCTTGTTGTCCCCAAATATATGAATCTTTATTCAATATCGTCATATTGATCGCATAAGTACTTATCAAAAGATAATGCTTTTTCGGTCTTTGAGTCTATGTGTTGTAGATAAATGGTACAAATCCGAGAGGTCTAGTCAAACATTTTTCATGGTCCCCACATTTTTGTCTCAACATTTCATTTTAAAAATTCAATAGTCTACCATCTCATAACTTACTTTTTACACTGACGAACTTATGATATTGATACGATAATATTGCATTGCATTTTCGATTAAACTTTCAAATAATAAATCCCTTATCCTAAAGATACTCGTAAATTCGCTCTGTCTTATATTGCAATACTCAATTTTACAACTAGCTTTATTACATTCTTTCCTCCAAGCTTTCTATATACAATACGCTTTGAAGATAAAAATGGCACTCGAATGTGAAATACCATCGATCAACTTAGGTATTTAATATACTATTATGTACTAGCGAAAATATCTGAACAATATACTCATAAAAAAAAATTTGCATGCTCAATTAATAAACTCAATTAGATATGTAAGAGTTATTGAAGAAAAAAAAAAATAACAAATTTTTATTCCTACCAACAACAATGTACTCACCTTTTTAATAACTATGAACATTTCCAAGTATTATTTTTTAAATATAAAAATATCTCATCTTTGTGTAACCACTTTGTTGTCATATAACTAATAAAAACTCAACCGAATTTGAATATATGTTATTCAATATTTTATATACATATCTTTCTTTTCTTTTTAAAAAATTTCACGTACACATAAACACAAGACACAACACACAGCGAATTCCGATCAAATAAAAAAAAATATATTATGCTTTTATTTAACTAATACGCTGAATATATTAAACCACAGGGATTCAGAGCCGGTTTTTGTTTCAATATTCAATATTAGGTAAATTCCAATCGAATATTCACAAATGAAAAAGAGATACAAAATCAATATTTCAGTTTATTAAACATAATACATATATGTATAGCAAAGCTGTTATTTAGAATCACCAAAAATGACTTCTACATGTACACTAAGTATAAAATAATTTCACAGTTTTAATCCAATTCTGCATGTATATAATAGCATTCAACGTGTATATTTATGAAACAAAATCATAAAATAGAGAACATAGCAATCGTTCACAACTAGGTAAAATTCCAATGTATTTTCACTTTATATGATGACGAAAAACATAAAAAAATTTCATTGCAAGAATCACAATTTGTATTTTAGGAAAATTACAATAGGCACAGTGTAATTGACTTTAATCCAGATATATGGGACTATAAGAAACACTTTATTTATAATTATTTAAAGTCAAATGGTGTAAATAAGTATTAAAGTTTATAATTACTCATTCACTAAACTGTATAAAAGCTTAACTTAATTTTTTTGATAAAAAAAAAAAGAGTTTCAATCCTATACGTTATTCACGTCAAACGTAATCGAATGCTTAATACAGACTAACAACTACTGTCTGTAGTAACAAATAGTTGATTGAAGAGAAAAAAACCCGATCTCTGGAATTTTATTCCACCACATTCAAAGTTTCTGTCAAATGAACTCCATCTTTTTTTCGATTAGGATTGTATTGGGGAAACCAAAATCAAAAGCATGTACATCTTCCCAAATGAATATATTTGTTATGTGAACAGCAAATTGTTTTATTTAAACCCTTTGGAATGACTTATGAAAGTAATTTTGATTTAAGAAAATTAAAAAAGAATGAATTCATAATCAAAAAGTATGAAGAACGTTTGATAGTACTTGTATATATGTGTTGCCAAGAGAATTAAAACAAATTAATAAAATAAAGCATAACATTGGTATTTTATAGACCTGTTATACAGGTATTGTGCATATGGATTGTTGCATAGTAGTGGGATTAGTTGTGTGATGTGTTAAACCTTTTCTCTCTCAATCTTATCAAAAATATTGTAGGCTGTATACCTGAGCCTACAACGTTGTGAATTTGTTAATGAAATAATTGAATTAAATTCTAAATAGTGCTAATAATATCAATACGCTTTTTCTATTTTCCGGTAACAACAACGCTAAGATAACAATAGTTTAATTGATAAATAGTGATAATATGATTATGCGGATATATTGGAAAACTCGGAATATCCCACTTTTGTATACTGAAAAACGATGTCAAAGTTGTTGTTCCTGTTAGAAATAGAGAATTAATATATTGATAACCGTAGTAGCTTTGTTCAATGAAATTGTTGGTTTGCCTTTTGAAGCAAACCCGAGCATCGAACAGGTGCGCCTCTTTTACGAAAATGCATTTTCTATCTGTTTCAATATGCGTTTGTTTTATTCATACGCAGAAGGTTAACGTTTTTAATCAAATTTGATTTTGAGAGTTGCATACTTCTCTTCTGTGGAATGCGACTGCACGGAGAGTGGTTCTGCTTTACTCTAAATATATATTCTTATCTATGATTTAATGTTTGGCCCTTCTATTGTTATAGTTCTATGAAGAATGGTTCTGACTCGAATATCCTATTTTGGTTTTATTTCCAATTCACTAAAGGAATACTATTACTTCTTAGATAATGTGTTAAGAACAGAATTATTGAATCAGCGTTTTATATATATTTATTTTAATTATGATATAACATACACATATTAATATATTTAAATGTAAATTGCTTATATTGATCAACGTATTAAAATCAAATTAATTATTCTTTAATGCGAATTGTAGTTACATATTTCTATTGACTATCAATAAACTTTGTCAAGTAATAACAATTAATAATTAGTTAAAAAAAAACGAACACACCAGCTATAAATACGCTGATGTAATGTACTTACTTTTAATTTGAATAAATAATCACTCGTTGAAAAATCGATTTTTAATCACTTCTATGTTATAATTAATTTCATGTGATTCAGAAAGTACACTTTTAGCTGCATTTAAATAACTTTTAGCCTTCTCAAAATGCCCAGCATATGTAGCTAATACCGCTAAATTATTTAGAGCAGCCCCATGTGACCCATCAGCACTGATACACAATCGCAAAGCACGTCTTGCCAAATTAATGTCACCAAGTACCTAAAATTCAATTACAATATACATCTATCATAGAATAATGAACAATAATTATTTAATTAAAATCGCCTAAAAAATAACTTACAATGCCGACAAAACTGATGTTATACCAAATGTCAGCACGTTGTTCAGGTGTAATTGCTAATCGTATGGCACGTTGAAAACATGATAACACAAGATCATGTTGACCACCATATAAACAGCATAATGCTAAATTACAGTATAGTTCACAGGTATGTAAACCCATCGATAATAAACGACGATAATAAAGTAATGCCATTTCAGGTTGATTTCCATAAAAGTGATGAACTGCAATGCAAGCCAAAGCTTCAACATTAATTGGTTCAATTTGAACAATTCGTCGATATAAACGTGCTGATGTTTGTAATTTGTCAATCAATTCAAAAATTTTCGCTTGTTGCGTTAAGAATAGTACATCATTTGGATGATCCTCTAATAATTGATTACATACATTTAACGCTGCTAACGGTTGATCGATGTATAAATACACATGAATTAATAATAAGACTATTGTTGGATGCGTTAATTGTAATAATCCAACTCTTAGTGGTTTTTCGGCTTCACGAGTATTGTTTAATACCATATAACATCTACCTTTTTGCATATTCCACCACCATAAATCATTTGACTGATTATTTAATGTAATTACATTGTCACATAATGTTATTGCTTTACGGATATCATTTTCATGATAAAACAAATACATAAAAATGTTCTTTGATATCATAATGTTTTCAGCTACTTTTGTCAAATTTAATATCGATGTATTTATTAAATGATTGACCGGATCCAAATATTGGAACATAGAGGCAGAACCTAAACGAATACTTCGTGATGAACGTGATCCTGTACGAAATATTGACCCAGTCCTAGCAGAAGTGCCAGGTCGTTGTAATCCTGTATTACTGCGAGCCTAAAAATTATAAATATCATTGGACAGAGATTATTTTATAATTTATCTAGGTAATATAGACATTCAGCTAGACAGTAGTTAGACTTTAGAATTTCAAAATATCTTATATTGCCATAATTTGTTACTTTACAATCCAATTGCAAAGCCATGACTTTATATCCTATGAGATTCAATGTAATATCAAATTGAAATCTTTAATGTTTTTAATCATTTTGAAAGAAACAATGAGACTTATAAAGGAATTAAAGTTCTTACAACACCAGTCAAAACCCGACCATTTGATAATAGAGGCCGTCCACTAGACTTTAAACGTTCATTTATTTGTGTTTTGGTAATCCGAACTGATGTTCCTACTCGTGGTGTAGCTGCAATTTCCTGCGTATTTAAACTCTCCTCTAATTTACAAAATATTACATAATTAACATGTTTTCTAAAAAGATTTAATTTTTCGATTTCATACCTCTTAGATCTTCAGTTTCGATGTCGTCTACATAAACCATTTGTGTCATTGCCTGAATTTTTAATTCCAATGCACCTTGATGTTTCTTGTTGCTTTGCAATATATCATTGCACTTATCTACTGTTTCAATGTATTTACGACGACAATATAATGACAAGGCAATATAAAAATCATCCATGATGTTTTAAATAAATTTACATTTGGACGAGAATTATTAATTTAATTTAATAATATTTTCTTCAGATAATTTTAACACTTTGTTTGTACTTCCGTTACTATGGTGAAATTATTTTTGTTTTGAACACCGCGGTATTGAAAATTGGTTACCATTTATTAAAGAAATTGACCGACAGCTCTGACAAATGTCGGTAATGTAGAACGGATATTGCATAAATGTCATTTTGCCGGATCATATTAGGGGTAGAGGAGAAATAAAATACCGGCAGTGACGATGAGAATTATTGGATACTATGACATTATTATAATGTGTAGTTTTCTGTTTCTGACCGCATAATCGAACAAATTCTGAGATCCTTCCACATTTTGTTCCAATCAGAGTAAAATAACTCTGCCTTAGTGGCACCTTAGTGCCTTAGTGGCATGTAAATCTCCTGGATACCAGATTCTGTTGCCAAATGATATTTGGATATTTGGAAACTTTATATTTTTATGGATAAAATCGAACGAATACGACATTCTAATGACAATCCCCAATAAACTTGTTTTCCAAGAATCAATTTCCTGTGGTTATTGTGATTAATAACTCCAATGCTAACCAATTACCGTTTGGAATACCCGGAATGAATAAAAATAGTTAAAGGGGAACAAAATGTAACTAGTATAACCAATGGCTGAAAGAAAAAAATTAATAAAAAGCCAAATTATCATTAAGAAAGAACTTGTTTTTAACATTCAAATGTAATGAATAAGAGATTCCAAATTGGCGCCATAAAAACTTTAGTCAGCTGAATCAGACTCAAGGGGTCTTTCGATTGTTTACTTCAATAGATCAAAGTTTGTACACTTGCACCATGATTATGTCGTTACTTTTGTGGATTAAAGTCATACGTTTAAAATTGTCTTTGAGAAAATCGACTGTGAGGTTTTAGTAGTATGTGACGTTATTCGACTAAGGTGACGATGTCTACTTTTATAATGTGTTAACTTGAAGCTTCGTTTTCCAAATTTTTACTTTGCTATTTTTAGTGTTTTTCATTGACAATTAAATAATTTCAAATTATATGTTTGCTTTTGTTCACATTAATTTCATTTGTTTAGTTGGTGCGATATTTAAAAATCATTGTGCAAGTGTTTCAGTGTAAAGTGCAAAGGAAAATGGCAGGATAAAGTGGTAGTGCGATCTGGTGAAACAGAAGTGTTCCAGAAGACATTTTTGTGCAGTCTTGACCTGTTTTGGGGCGTGCAATAGAAGATCTCTCTTCGCTTTTTACAGAGGTTGAAAGAAGTGTGTGTGGAAAAGAGTAATTTTTGGAGCTGGTGAACAATAATATCTCTTAATAAAAGCTACAAATTTATAAAAAAGAGAAAGAGTTACAGTTTTGTTTAGCACATACGATTTGCATCAATGGCTCTGAATTTCCATCATAATCCGTGCAGATATCTACTCATTAAGTGGATGGAGATTCAGCAAAGTGTTGTGGCCATTGTGAACTGATTAAATCGGTGGATATAATGAAAACAAAATTTGTATTTTCTAGTAACTAATGGAAAACGTAATAATAAAGAGATAAATAGATATGGTACTACTTTTATAGCACAATATTATATACACGATATGTTTTAATCAGCAGTGCCTTCCTAGCTTTTCGATTATTGGTAATAAAATTTATCAATATAAGTTATTTGTATCCAATTAAAATTTTATTTTATTGTGTGGTGCTCTTCCTGTGCAAAAAGCGTATAAAAAGTCAATATTACAATAGCATCGAATAGAACCTTTGCAGACGAGTGTAGTAGTCTATGTGTGCTACCTGGAGTAAATATGATTTGTATGAAAATAGCCTTTCATTTTTGTATTGTTCAATTCTACCTGTTATAAAACAAGAATACAGTCACATTTCGGTGCCAAAAAGTATACTTAGTTGAGTGCCGTTGTCATCATCTATTCAACTGCACACCGTCATTGTTTTCGACAAGTAGGAAATTCGTTTTGGATACAATCACCAATCGAATGGGTAAATAAAAGAAAAAAAAATCGCTTATAATAAAAACTATAGTGGGTGAATGTCCACGTAGTTTTCAAATTAATCATGGAAATTAGTATAATTATAATGAAGCAATTGAATAGTGTAAACTAAGAAGCATTTAAATTCCTTTTTTAGATGCAGTCATGGCTTCGGGTGACCTATCACTGACCAGTACCAGTAGTCCAGAAGGCAGCCATGAATTTGGTGCTTTCAGGAACTCAACTGAAATATGCTCGGCCACTAATCATAAGACTTGTGATCAATTAAAGCGGCAGTATGATCAAGGAGATATGAAAAATATGAAGGAAGATTTAGATTACTACCGAAAACAATATATTGTGGCAATGCAACAACTAGAAACATCAACACAAGAGTCGAGCGGATTACGTACTCAATATGCGGAATTATCGCGTGAAAACATATCATTAAGACAACGGATTCATAAATTGGAGAGTGAACATTTACGCTTTCTAGATTTATTAAAACAAAATAATGAGAATGGCAACGTAATTGAGAATAATTCAACTGTATGTGCATTTGTTGAAGAATACAATAAGCTGAAGATAGAAAAAGCTGAAATTGAACGTGATCGAAATTCGTTGGCATTAGAGAAGGATAATTTAAAGCAACAACTGTCAAATGCATGTAAACACCTTGAAGAAAGTGTTAGGGATAAGGGTAACTACCGGCGAGCACGTGACAAATTAATTCAACAACATGAGATTGATCTGAAAGAATTGAAAAAAGTGGTGACACAAAAGAATAATGCTGAACTTGATCTACAGAAAATTTTAGCCGAGCGCAAAGATGTCCTCGAAGAGAATCAAAAACTCAGCGATGAACTGGGCATGGCAAAAGAGGAACTGAATTTGAATTATAAAGCCACAAAACAAATGACATTAGAACATGAGTCTTTGAAGCAGGAAATTGAAAGATTACTTATAAGTCGTGATGATATATTGAAGAAATACAATATGGCTAGAGAAAAATACAGTGATTTGGAGACAAAATTATTGAAACGTCGACCGGAGTCAGTTATTGGCGGCAGTGATTTATCAGTAAGTAAAGATAAATTTGGCAATGAACAAATATCTCTGGATCTTGAAGCGGCCAATCAAGAGATAAGTATACTAAGGAAACAATTAGAATATTTAAAGAATGATGTGACAAAGGCTACACAGGAAACTGAGATTGCCAAAGGCAGACGCGATTGGGCTATATCAGAACGTGAAAAGATTGTACAAGAACGTGATTCTGTTAAAATTTTATGTGATGAGTTAAGAAAAGAACGTGATACAGCAATATCAGAATTATTGGCAGCTATTCGAGATAGTGATAAAATTAAGAAACAGAAAGATGAGGCTTGCCGTGAAGTAGAACAATTGCGTGAAAAAGTTGATCAACTTCAAGCAACCAAATTGAAAGGACGAAATACACGATGGAGTATGGTTTCGTATGAGGAAACAGAAATTGTTGAACTTGATACCAGTCGTATATTGTCTGATGGTGATCTTGGTCTGGAACTAGAAGGCCATGGCCGTGATGAACTGAAACACCCCGGTAGTGGTGTATTTGTTGCAGACATATCACCTGATTCAATTGCGTATGGCAAATTAAAGGTGAATGATTTAATAGTGCAAGTGAATAATTTAAATTGTGCGAATGCATCAAAATGTATGATATTAGAAACAATAAGATCAAGTATTCCCCGTTGTACTATTGTGGTGAGGCGTCCACAAATAAATCAAAGTCACGTGTATGCTGTTGAATTGAGCACAAATCGAAATCATGGATTATCATTTGAAATGGGTGTATTTATATCGAATATAGCCGAAGCCTCAGTAGCAGATCAAGAGGCTGATTTCACCGTAGGCGATAGAATATTGAGTATAAATAGTAAAGCAATGAATGGAATAAAGACAATAAACGATGCCTTAGCATGTATTAATGATAATCGTGTAGATTCAATTACTATAATTGCATTAAAGCACACAAATCCACATCAATCAGATTTAAATCGATCCAAATTTAATAAAAGTAATAACATGTACACACAAACTGATGATTCAAGTGATTTAGAAAATAATGGTAGTCGAAATATATCGGTTGGTTCTACTAATTCAAAATCAACATCGAAACTAACGGAGATGATAAGTAAATTAAAGAAGTTCCACATACATGGATATACAAATCATAAGGGTAGTACAGCATCAGAAAGTGATAGCTTAACTCAAGTGTCTGATGCGATTAAGATGTTGGATTCAGTATTGAATAATGAAAATTCAGCATCTTCTAGTTCGGGTGGTAAGAGCAAAGATACAATGACAAATTTGTTTAAACGACAAAAGAAAACAAAAAAGGAATCAATTAAGGAAATAAATAAAGCGATGGGTACATGGCCAAGGGCAAATGCATTTAGTGGATTAAAAAGTGGCGATGCTCATCCCGGTACAATTGTACAACCACGAACAAAACAACGACCAGCATTGTCAATATTTCCGGATGCTTTTACAACGAATTCGGATAAAACAGACGGTAGGAAATCACAATCAAACAATGATAAATATTTACCATTTCATCAACCGAAAAGTCCAACACCAATTGTATCGCATGCATCACAGCCAACACAATCCACGGAGACAAATCGAAGCAGCTTTGCATTTATAACTGAATCTGAAAAAGACCGAGACCATATTCCAGCATATTCATCAATATACAACAATGGAAATAATTCAGGATTTAATACAGTAATTTATCGTAATCCACGAAATAAAGCCGTACCGAAAGCGTCAACGATTTATGGGCATCACTTTCATCCACTAAATTCATTAAAATATCCAATGAATCGTTATAGTTACGACAGTAGTAAATTACCAATGTTTCATAATCAAAAACATAGTTATGAAGAATTGATGTTAGGACAAAATAAAGTCGGTGGTCCAATGGTAATGGTTGATCATGTACCAAAATCGGTTGTAGAAAAATTAGATATGCAACGTGATATAAAACCAGATGTGCTTTATAATCGAGGACGGAATTCAAATGATTCAATTTTAACACCAAAAAGTCCAAATTCTTTAGAATATGTTGCTGAGAAACCCCTACCGAATAAATATTTGAGTGATAGCGATAGCATCGGTATGGAAATAATTTCATTGTCATCAGATTCTCCTCGTGTTAAACCGAATATATCAGATCATCCGTCATCCCGATTGTTGGGTACCAATAAACCTTTATATTTGGGCAGTAATTATAATCACCTTCATTCAAAGCCATTATACATTCATCATTCAGGAATGAATTTGACAAATTCAGCTGACAAATTGGAAATGGAATTTACTGGTAGCGGACATTATCATTCTCACGGCATCTCAATGGATGCAACAACAATGAAACATGCGACACGTGATCGTCATAATGATATGAGTTCATATCCAAGCAGTTTTACGCCGTATTCATTTGAGGGTGGCGGAACAATACCACGTAAAAAAGACAATAGCCGTTGTCGGATACCATCAAATCAAAGTGTAACAAGTAGAAGCAGTGGAATTAAGAATAGTACAGGTTCAATTGAACATCATGGTAGTGAGCGCGGTTCACCAATGCCAACAGCCCATGTCGAGGTGCTTAGTCACGGTGCAAATAAACGTAATTCGATGCCAGACTATTATGGCCAGAAACCGAGTCCTGGTGATTTAAGGCGTGTTACAATTGAGAAAACAGTAGAACCGTTGGGAATTACAATTTGTTGTAATAACAACGGTGGCGGTGTATTTGTTTCGACTGTTACTTATAACAGTATTGCCAGCCAGGTAAAATGCTAATGAGTTTATAAAATAGTTTTTCAAGTAGTTGAATTTTGAAGTGATATAGAAAATATTAATCCCTTTTGTAAAATATTAGGTGGGTCTACAAATTGGTGATCAACTTTTAGAAGTGTGTGGCATCAATATGCGGAATGCTACATATGATTTAGCAAAGAGTGTGCTTCGACAATGTGGTGATTCGATAACAATGCTGGTCCAATATAGTCCTGATAGTGAGTAACTACTTGAATTGAAATAGTTTAACTTTGAATTGAAATTATTCAAAAGTGTCCCCTTATTCCAATTAATTTAAATTATTTTCTATTTAGAATATGAAGGTAATATAGTTCAAATGGCTGGTAAAGAAGACGGGATAAGTCATTCAGGTTCAACAACACCTAGAAACTCACCGAAACCATGCTTATCGATAATAGCGCCGAATTCTGCAACACTTACGCCAAAAAGTTCATCGTTGCAACAACAGTTTCAACCATCTACCACATCCAATCAACAGAATTCGAATTTATTAATTCCCGTGAGCCAAGATAAAAATATGATGTCATCTCAATTAGATCCAAATATTTTATCTGGTTATAAGAAGTCGAATATTATTAACAAATTTAATGACAGCCTTGAAATGCAATCAGACCTAAGCCAAATGATTGATGAATTTTCTGATAATACAAGCATTTATTCAGAGGAGGCTCCCAGGGTGATAACAATGCATACGAAAAAATGCCCTAATTTGGGAATTCGATTAATAGGTGGAAATGCTGTTGGGATTTATGTGCATGACATCGATAAGGGTTCAATTGCAGATAATGCTGGTTTTCGTATTGGCGACCAGGTAAGCTTGAAATTCATTGAATGTCTATTTTCATTTCTTATAATATAATAAATTTCTATTATTTATTAATTTACTGTCGATTATCAGATACTTGAGTATAATGGAAGTAATTTAAGAAATGTGACAGCTGAACAAGCGGCCCGTGAAATATCGAAACCGGCAGAAAAAGTAACTGTTGTGGTACAACACAATATACAAAGTAATTACTTTTTGTTGACATAAATGATTAAATGCCCATCAAAGTTTATTTTAAATCTCTTGTAGAATTTCATCAAATTAAAGATGAGGAGGGTGATTCACTTTATATTCGTGTTGGATTCGACCGTACCGGTGATTTAGCTGATGGCGAATTAAGATTCTGTAAAGATGATGTACTTTATGTAGACAACACAATTTTTCGTAGTCAATTTGGACAATGGCGTGCATGGAAATTAGATGAGTATGGTCACCGTTTAGAATGTGGAATAATACCAAGTCAATCAAAGTAAGATTATTAGATTTAATGTGAATTGACAATATTAAGCTAAACTGTATTCGGGTGTATATCCAATTTAGAGTTGAGGAAGAGATGAGATTGTTGGGTGACTTAGTTGAGACAGATGGACCAACTCGACGTAATAATACTTCAGCGAGGCGTTCATTCTTTAGGCGTAAAAAGCATCAGCGTAGTTCATCGAGAGATTCAAAGGAATTGGCAAGTTTCAGTAATACACAATTAAGCTGGTTTTCCGATTCGGGTATGCTTAGTGAAGAAGGATCAATCCCATATTATCAGCATGTGGAACGTTTAGATTGTTAGTTCATATTCTCTTTTTGAAATATTTGAATAAGGGAAACATCAAATTGACATATAATTTGTATGTTTTTAGATTCTGTATGTCGCCCAGTGCTTATCCTTGGGCCATTAGCTGAGTGTGTAGCTGAAAAACTTCCAATGGATTTTCCACAACTGTTTCAGCGATGTCAACCAATCTCTTGTACCTTTGAGACTATTGAAAAGAATTTACAAAGTAATATATTTATTGATTATCGTAGACGTGGTAGCATATATGAATATACAACGGTTCAATCAATACGTGATATTTGCAATAAGGTATGAATATCAAACTGTTCCATATAATAAATGATAAATGTTCAGAGCACAGTTTTTGTAACACGTTGAACATAATTTTACAGAATCGTCATTGCATTTTGGATGTTTGTATATCCGCTGTGGAGCGATTACATCGTCAGAATATATTCCCAATAGTGTTATTATTGCGTTTCAAGTCTGCGAAACAAATAAAAGAGATAAAAGATTCACGATATTCGGTAGATAAAATATCTGCAAAGGCGGCCAAAGAAATGTACGAGCATGCTCTTAAACTGGAAGTTGACTATCGCCAGTTAATATCAGGTAAGTGTATCAAATATATTACTTATTCATTTTTAAATAAATTTGTTTAAACAGTAAATGGACGACTTATTGAAGGATTAATCGATTAAATATTTAAATTTGTTTTTTTTTTCTAGCTGTGATTCCAGCTGGCGTCAATATAACACACATGAGCACTCAGATAAAGGCAGCTGTAGATGAGGAAAAAACTAAAGTTTTATGGGTTCCAGTACCAGGCTCAAATGCCTAAACATATTAAATTTTATTTGTCCCTTGTTTTTTTTTAATGATTGGTTTGTAAATATGATTTGGACTTAATAGAATTTAATTGTGTTCAATGGCAGAAAACACATAAACAGATTATCAACAACAATTTTTATAATCAGATAATATTAATATTTATTATTTGAATAGAAATAGATTTAAACTTGTGCAAATAGACGAATATTATTTGCATACGAAATACGAATAAATGGGGGAAATCGATGAAACTGTATATGTAGAGATGTTATGTTATTTAAATAATTTGAAAATTTATATGGCCTTATAAAATACTGACTTATAACTATTAAATGCCAATGTTATACGACACAATTATTATATTTATGCAAAACATGGATTATATTGTCAAACATAATATGATTGCTATTGACTATCATTACTAATTAAACGGATATTAATATGAATTTACAACATTTTTTTTTCAACTAACTATAAGGTTTTTCTTTTTATAAATTCTGTTTCTATAGTATTTAGTTAAAAATATATATATTTATAAACGTTAATTATGCTTTCTATTAAATTGAATGACAAAATTGATATTAATACATTTACAATTACATTAAATGATAATATTAATTACACATTTATTCATTTATATATTCTTATACAATATATTTTTTTAATACTAAAAGTGTGCAATTAAGATTTTGAACGAAAACTATTATGAAATATACTGTAGGAGAGACACAATTAAAACTACATTAAGAGTTTTACTTATGTTCCAAAACGAGACAATAATAAAAGTTATATACATATCAGATATATGAAAATATTTTTAATCTTGTTTATTCTTTTACGGTGTCCTGAACGTGATAATAAAGTGAGTTGTTGGCATTTCAAGTTTATTATTAGATTAAGAATTAAGGATACTTATTTACTAGGAATCTACACTTTGGATTCATCCATGACGCTTGACAACGACAATTTTCTCTTAACTATTTCCACCGTTTATTCATTTATAATAATTACTTAATTAATATGCTCTCCTGACGGAGGGATTTCTTCATTTGCTTTAACTCGGTAGGAGAATTTAATCTTATACTTTTATGTTCTAGCATTAAAATAAATTAGATATGCGTTTTATCATAGGCTGAAATTAAGTGTAAAAGAAGAAGGAAATACATCTTAACTCTAGTAATAACAACTGGTGTCTGGAGTTATTGCTCAATGTAGCACATGTATAGCAACATGTCAACTGCATATATTACAATATTTCTTTCTCCACTGATTTAAGTCTGCCAAAGAAGAATCCTCGATGGAATTAAATTGCCTTCGTTAATTTGTATTTCATTTAATTTTAAATTATATAATTTGAGTGACCTTATTTTTGTTCGATGGCTTTGTATATATCAAACATATAAGCAAACAAAAACGACAATTTAGTCGATGGTAATCACGCCAGCCCTAAATGAACACAGGTAGATGCTATTAATATCCGTTTATTAGAGATATTATTTGAACGATATTTCACCCCCAAATAAAACAAAATTAAAGGTTCGTAAATACCGATATGCGAGAGATTTTTTGGTATTTGGTAAAACAGCAACATCCTATTAAGTGAACCTAATAGACGGGAACATCGAACATGAGTGAAAGCACAGTCAAAATATACCTGTAAAACCACTGAGTTACCGGAGATGAGTCAATAAGAGATTTCCGTATCTAAAGAGAGTGATAGGGATAGCACGATAGAGATATCGACGTTGATCTTTGCTGCTTCAGTTAATTTGTTCTTTTGACCATTGATTGTTTTCCATGAATGGTTGAAGTTTAATTCAACCATCAAAAGACACTGTTATCTGTTTCTAGTTTAAGTTACAAAAATGTTTGAATCGTTTATTATCTATCAACCCATGAACCAAATCACCCTTATCACCCATCCGACAAACTCGATTAAATTTAAAAATCAGTAATATCAGAGTTTATTCATGGACGAAAATTTAATCATTTTATTAAAACCTCGTAATGCAATTAATGGAATTTTTCAATCATTTTATACAATTTCCCTCCAATTTTCAATCTCAGACCTTTCCACAATGAAGTACAGAACACATAAAAAAGGTATTTTATAAATGTAAAAATTTAAAGAATCGAATTGGTGTGAGACAACTGAAATCAAACTGGTTCCCATTTCAAATTCTAAATTGAAAGGAAAATCAGACTGTCCGTTATTAGGATTGGCCGATGAGAAGGATACACCATAAACTTCCTATAATTCCTTGGTACAAAAGCAGTACAATATGACAAAACAAATTCAGTATTTGATAAATATCGTTTATAATAAATTCTCAATGGATTCTTTTTGGTTCATTTAATTTTCATTGCTTTTCCATTGTCTTTATTATTTGAAAAGGAAAAAAGATGCCAATATAACACGGTAGACGCTTTTCTTTCTCAACTAACCGAAGCATATAGACTAATACGTACTGAGGAAAATGGGTAAGCTTTTTATTGCTGTGGTGGTGTGAAAGTATAAAATTTCTCTTAATGTATGTTTATATAGTTATATACATAATCTATATATTTATCAAAACATAATGTTCGTTAACTTTCAATCAACTGAGATGTTTATACATTCGTTTTATACTGACTAGAAAAGAAAAATTAATATCGGAATTAAATGAGATGAATACACAGTTATCTCCACATATATTTGAATGGCACATATAAAATAATTCGACGGACATAGAATGAGAGTGATGAGGCAAAAATATTAAAGCATTGAGGGACATACGTACACACATTGAGAAATTCCTTTCCAGTACAGGGACCATATAATGAGCTTTCATTCCATTCGGTACGTCAATTATTCGGGCATGTATGTTTGGCAATGGATAGATAACATAAGCGTACATTATGCATTAAAAATAGCAGTTGAACATGCTAAATCGGCATACCAATATCACCTATGAAAATGAAAAGAAAAATAATAACAGTTGATAATAACAACTGAGGGTATGGTAGAGCCATCAACCATTCGTAACACCAAAAGAATATAAAAATTGGTAGCGTATATTTGACTTTGCTTCTTCTCTTTGGTTTCATCTAGTGTGTGCTTTTCTTCATTTTAATTCTATTTTGCTACATTTTTCCACCATCAAATTCAGGATGAGAATTCTGTGTTTGCTGTTACACAAATGGATATCATTGCATATCTTTGTTTTTTGTTCCTATTGTGTCTTTTCTCTTTTACGAATAATTTTCTTATGGTTCAATCGTCTCCACACATATAATATCTGTTGCAATAAAGACTGTGTATAAGATCAGTATCCCACCGCAGTATATCCAGCGCTCAGTATTCAATATGGGTAGAAAACGATGGCAAAAAATGTTAATACAAATGATTTTCTTTTCTTTTTTTCTAGGGGAGGCGGGTATAGTGGTACTGAGTACGTTAAGCAACATACAAATTTATACATATAGAAAGTAAATTTGAAAGTATTCTGCTGTGAAAATAAGCATTGAGAAATTGAATAATTTCGTTGTATATTTGTGTATTTTCTTTTCTTTTTTTTTATTCATTTTATTTAGCCAACATCAGCGAAATGATAAAAAAAAACTAGAAGAATACCACTATTTTATATTGATCGTAATGTATTTCATGAAATCGTATGGGTAATCTGCGGTAAAAGTATTGGATGATACAAATTTTCTCAAATGGCATTGAGCAATACAGTATATTATATAAATTCTTTTTTAGCCCATCTATCATTCTATCTGTATGAGAAAAATTCATGAGAACGCGTTTTTTTTTCCTTTATAGAAACGCGTCCTGTTTGATAAAAAAAAAATCTGGTCAGCAGGAGAGCGAGAGAGAATTGAATATAAAAAACACTAAATGACTACGAGAAATATACATCACATAGAAATTAAGTGAAATTTCGTGGATTTCTTTATCCTATCCAAGAAGAGTAATAACATGAATCCATTTTAAAACGGATGCCGTACTAAGGGAACATAGAATTATATTCAATTGGATATAAAACGCTTTTGTTTGACTATGGCCCAACATAAATCCTAAATATTGTGTGTATAGGTGAAAGCCTTTCCCGAAAACTTTCATCCATATAGTTTTAATGCCAATGTTCACTGGTTTGTTTTCACGATGTACTCAAGCGATGCTTTCACCGTTCAATTTCATCTAGTTGCTGAGCATATAAATATGTACTTCAATGCTTATCTGTACACGTCGATGATGTTGTTTTTTTTTTTTTATATTCTACGTTAGTATATCTTAGATTCCATACATTGTTTAATGTGGGAGATGTTGTGAAATGAATTTTCCGTTTTTTTTTATTCTTTCAGAATTCTATGTATGTTTTCCACTTTACCCCTAATTACGCGCACATTATGAAACCAATACACAGACAAATATAAGAATACAACGGAATTGTGTTCACTGTGAAAATTCTTCTATGCTGTAATTGGAAAACTTTTGTAACAATGGATAAGAAAAATTTAAAAAATGATTAAAGCAATTTATGTAAGTTCACTGTAAGGGTAACGATTATTGTACTATAGATGATTTATCATTTGTCCAAATTTGATTGCACTTGAATAACTTGTGTCCATAATATAATGTGGAATACCTGACAACACCACATACAACACAGGGACGTCCATTTCCCGGAAAATGCATTTTCTATTCAGTTCAAAAGATATGCAATCTGAAAAACATAATTTCCCAGAATCGATTTTATGAGTGATTACAATATACATCTCTGGTACAGTGATATACAATATGCGGCAAATGATATGCTATCAAATTTACCCGAAATGAAATTGCGCATGATTTTCCCTATTTTGTATCAGATAACGAATGCTCAAAATTATACTGTAATCTGTGGTTGTGAATATCGTATCAAAGACAATGAGAAAGGAAAAGAAGAATTCAAGGATAAGTAGTAACTAAGGATGGTTGAATGTGAATTCATACGACAGTAAATATAAGATGAATAGGAAACTGAGGACTAAATTCAAATATGTTGGATACCAATCGGTATATCAAGCTGTGTACGAACGGATATACCGAATTTATTTGTTCAATAGCGAAAAATTTTAGCTTGTGAAAAGCTCATTCAAACGTTTTTAACAATGCTGTTACCAAAAACCAAAAAAATAAAAAGAATAAATATTCTCTCAATTTCTCTCGTCTGTAAATAAAATTGTATACCAAAGAGACCAAAATATATTTGTGAAAAGGAAACCTCCCATTCCCCACCCTTTTCCCCCGAATGAAGTATAAATGAACAGAATTGTAAGATTTTTTTCATGTCTTTGCGTATACTGGGGTGATTGAGATGGAAAAAAAAACTTTCTTCATCTCTCGTAAGATACTCTCATTGAATATATATTTTACTTTTGATTTTTATTCTCTGTAAATTCGATATTTGGCTTTTATATCGGAAACCCTGAAGAGCATCACTTCGTCGAATTGCGAGAGAATTGGGACTACAATAGAATTGAAATGGAAATTCTCATACAATTTTCTCGATTGGTAAAGAGTCTCGTTCGTGGACTGATAGTGAACAGAACACAATTTGCTATCGGATCAAATTCACTAAAAATACAAAAATAATTTTTTTGGCGAGAAAATGATCGTTATACATTTTCATTTAGTCATCTAAGGTATACAGTAAAAGGGAAAACGAAAAAGATATAGAAAAACGCGAACCGTTTAATATCCTCTCTAATGGTTCTATGAAATGTGTGTGTTATTTTTAATTTAAAGAAACGAAAAAAAGGACGTGCTTCATACTACGTGCACATAAACGATATAAAGGCATCACATTTCCATTATACGCGCTCCTTCGAAATAAAATAATAGAACATTTTTTTGCCATTCATTTCTGAGGACTGGGCAGTTATATTTCTTTTACTTTTTTTTTGCTATTGCCTCATCTCGTCTTTTCGCTGTTTAAATGACGAATTCGGATATGAAAAAGAAAAATTTCGAATTTTCTTTTTTTTAATAAAAATAATATTACTGCCAGTGTGCCAGAAGTGATTGAATAGAGAAACGTAATATCATACTGTTTATCATTCTGATTTTATTTTTCTATGGGTTTCTTGTGTTTTGTCTTTTTGGTAAAAAATAAAGAAGGACATGGAAAATAATAAAACGAATAACCAGTAATTTTTTTTTCTCTCCGACAAGTTGTGTGTTTTCATTGGTATTTCTATTCAAAGACTATAAACGGGAAAATCAGCAGCTGTAATACATAAGAATATTTATTGAAAATAATGCTGTATTATATGTTGAGTGTTGAGTGAAAGACGCCGTCAGAAAACGGTGCTAAAGGATAACGGCAAGGATTGAAAAATCCCCCCGAAGTGTATAAAGTGTGTATAGTCGTGAACATCATTTATTTGTATGAAATTTCGTTTTTAAAATTCAACCCTCCTTCAAACGAGAAATAAAACAGAAAAGAAAAGAAAAAAAAGAACTTTAGTTGGAATTTGTGTCTATTTTTTTCCATCATTTTGTATTTATATGATATAAGGAGGGCTTCGTTTAATAATTCACAACATTATTATGCACAGTGAAAGAGTGACAATTTGCGAAAGATTTTCTGCTATTAAGACAAACGAAGGATATAGCACAGCAGGTTTCGATACATGTAACACCCATTATTCAATACAAATTTTAGTGTTCATGTCAAAAAGCTTGCAGATGGGTTAATAACGAACCTGTGAATTACGGCATCTCATCATTATATTGCAATTTTATTAGTGTATTTATGCTGGTTTATAGTTACAAATAAGCTAAGGGACATAGTCAAAACATAAGTGTTTGTATGTTATAATAATATTTATTTTTATTTTTATTTTATCGTGCTTTTTTCCATTCACTATTCAATGAATGGTATGGCCTATGAATAAACGAATAGCAAAAATACAAAACAAGAGAGAAGCTTTCGTATTAATTTTAACAGAAAAACACATTTTTTTTTTATCTCATCTAAATCAGTGAATAGCATATGAGATATAATCGTGGGTGGTTGTTCAACGTTTAACTTTCATGTTTTGCGAATTGCTAGAAAATTGAAAAAATTGTTTTTCCACACTCTCTCTCTCTCTCTCTCTCTCTTTTAAATATTTTTTATTTGCTCTCATTCAATTAGTGTCTTGATCCCCAAACGAACTAACAGTATAAAAATGAAATACCGTGATTCACACTTTAAACCATCTAATTTAAAATTAAATAGGAGATGTTAGAAAAACTATAGTGAAACTGTTTACAGAAGTGCTTCATAGTTGATTTTGTTCGTGTTGTATTTTGTTATTTTTTTTCAATCGTATTCACTGGAAATTAAAATAAAACAAAAAAAAAAATCTGTAAAGTTTTATTGTGTGAATATGCATAAAGGATATTCACAATCATAAGGTAACTATTTAAAATCAGACTAAAAGTAAGAGGGCGAATTTTTTATTCAGCTCATTTGAGGGAACTGTATAATGTGAAAAACCAAAATTAAACGTTTAGTGAAAGAAAATCTATTCATTGAAACAGAAAAAAGGATGTTATAGTTAGTTGTTTTTCATCTGCTTGAATAGAGTTTCGACATTGGAACGGAATAAAACATACAAAATTTCAATGAGTATTAATGATAATAAGCCTTATGCTAACAAACAGTCAACTGAAAGACAGTTAATGTAAATGATAAAAAGAAAATGAAACATGGATAATAAATTTTAGTTTAATAGAACAATATTTGATGATTATTTAAAATATTTATTCATTTTGAGGCCATTTGAATGTGTTCATTAGTGGAAAGTTGTTAGGCTAAAAAAAAGAGTTTCATTATAATTTCGGTCCTGTGAAAAGTGAGGAGAAATGAACGAATAAATAAGAAAAACCAGAACGATGTGTGATGGTTAAAAAGTTCCCAGATTCATACTTAATACATATTATGATATTTATGTTGTAAATGTGTGTTCTGTTTTCTATTTTGTTATATACATAAGTACATGTATATTTGGGGATAAAAAGTACCATTCTAGGATAGATTGTAGTGGTAAATAAGCTTTACCGTTTCGGAACGCCATATCTTATAAATGTTAATCATTTTGTCACCCATCAATCAGTGAATACATACAAGTTGAAAATAGAGTTCAGCTGAAAGCAGCTGAACACGCTCCCAGTAAAACATAAGGAGTCAAGTAGATGTGGTTCAAGAGTGAAAAAAAAAGATGAATTGAATGGAATATTCAACCCGACAGGATAAAAAAAAGAAAATATTGAAGTGTAATGTGCGAACCACAAAAGTAGTGTCATTGTGTGTGTATGTGTACTCAATTCGTATGAAAAAATAAGGATAATCACCTGCTGTGTGTTGAAGGTGTACAAGTTGTTGAGAACGACAAGCAAATATATATATTCTAGTGTGTGGTGTTGTTATCCTCTTCTTGTTGATTTTTTTCTTGTACTGATTAGAGCAAAAAAATAAAATAAAAGAAAGCAAGAAGACAAAAACAAATAAAGAAATGCTCGCTATCAAGAAGCAACATTTCGGATAACGTTAAAATCCGATAAAATGCTGGTGCCCAGATCCACAGAATAATCCCAGACATGGATTCTTTTATATGGTATTATCTTAGTACACGGTTTACTGCTCCACTGATGTACCATAAATGATAATTGAAAGGTAAATGTTATCAGTGTGAATGTATTTATGAAAATTATTTAAAAAAATTAAATAAAATCATCAGATTCAAATCGTATAAAACTGAATTGGTTTATTCGATGGTAAAAATTTCGTGATGGATGAAAACGAAAAAAGACAAGTAAATACCACACACAATGAGAAAATTAGGATTTTCGCTGTTGTTTTTTCTATCCAATTTCCTCTTTTGTTTTGTTTTCCGATCATCCTGATGAATAGATTTCGATTTGAATGCAAATTGTAGTGAAGGAAATTCTTCATAGCTGAAAATAGGTGAAATTTCAAATAATGTGAATCGGAATGGTTCCATCAATTTAGATTTTCGCAATGGGGATGAAATACCCATTTTCTCGTTTATTTTCCAATGATAGATATGTTGATTGGTTGGTACAATTACAATGATTTTGATCTCTTTATCAATTCATCGAGGTACCATAAAGGTTAAATGAAATTTATTTTCGGCTCTTGTACAGCATTTTGCGATATTTAAAAGTATTTGTTGGGGTAAGCTAAAAACATACAACAAATTCTCTGTATTTTATCTACTAAAGGCATGTAATTAGTTTTATTCAAAGAATATCATAAATATCGTATGCTATACGAGTAGTAGCTTTATCCAGTAACTGTATGTTACCCGTACGTATAAGATTTGTAAATGGACAACTGGTTTATTCCTAAATGGTAACGGATAGGAAAAAGCTTTTATCACGTTCACCATTTATCTTGAATTAATTCTCCACCTCTTTAGTATGTCCCAATACCTCTCGTTCTTTGGTTAAATTTTATCCATCTATTTAACCAATTGGTTTTTATTCCATATTTTTACTATAAATCCCTCGAATAGAGGGGTCTGTCAGTATATAACTTTCATTTCATTTGATTCAATCTAATGGTATATAGTGTGTTCTCTTGTCGAATTATTTTCAATTTTAAGTTGACTTGTGGCAGAAACTACATAACATAAAGCACAATAGTCATTTTATGGGTACAGAATTTAAGTATCACGAATACATTAGGACCAACACTCATTGCCTTTAATTCATATTTCTTTTTGTTGAATGAAATTGTGGCACTTTTTTCTCTAATGGCGTTTTCTATCCAATTGGTTTGGTCATTCCATTTGGTTTTTTGTTCACTAAATATTACTCGATTGTATCGATTGCAATCTTTATTTTGGTGATGATGAAGTTCAACGAGGTCACTGATGGTCTTTCCGATGGTTAGGTGTCGTATACCGTTGCTCTATAATATTGTTTCACCATCTTCTTCTATGGTTTGTTATCCTTTTTAAAATTATTATGTGTGCCCAAAGAAAAACGGTAATCAAATGCCAATGGTACATAGTATAGAAAAGTTGACTTGTTCACATTTTTTTCCATTACGCCTGCTGAATAAATTATGTTCATCCAATATTACAATGCCAACTAACGTTAACATATAATTTTTTTTTTTTCACTCTGGTTTTTTTCCTCATTTGACGTTTGTTTGTTCACATTAATTGCAACGGAACCACTTTATCATATCACACTAGTCTTGTGTATATTGAAATAATATATGATGTTAGTTAGTGAAAGGGATGAGTGGTAACATCTACTTGAAATTATAGTTGAATGTAGATATTTCGGTTAGATGTATGACGTGGTAAAGAAGGAAAAACCATCAATGTAGTGTATGGTTATTTGCTGTAATAAAATGGTATAAGGGGGAGCATAAAGTTGAGCTTAGAATCTCTAACATTTTTTGGATCATTCTTCAAGTCCATCATCTAAACGAGAGTGGAATGTTCTTGGTTTTTTTGTTTTTTTTTTTTTTGAATGTACCACAAACATAAGAACCATATGAAATTTCGATAATGTTTGTGCACTTGGAATAGAGAAGAGTTCATATATATCCACTTTATGGTTTTTAAACTGTATTCGATGCGACAATGTACACAGAAATGAAAGCTTTTGGATCTTTTTTCATCATTATTTATTCCGTTTTCTATTTTATTTTTTTTTTTCTCATTTTGTAGATCCTAAAACTTAGAATATTGAATGGAAAATAAAATAAAGTGAAAAAGTCTATTGCTCCAATAATAACAAATCCAATGTAATACTGTTAAACTGATAAAATTTATATTCAGTCAAATAATAAAAAGTTTTAAAGTCATGTAAAAATATGACCATATCGTGTTTAATATGCGATAAAAAAATTGATCATATCGCGTTTCTTTTTATCCACTTTTATTTTGGGTTTATCCCGCAAAAGAATAAAAGAAAGTAAATAAAATAAAGAACTGTATAAAGAAAACACATTCTTTTTAAAGTCAAAAGACCCAAAAAAAAAATGGAAAAAGTACATAAGAATAACATTTATTTTGTCTTATTTTTGTTTACTTCTTATTCGTTCACATAAATATTATTAGGGATTCTGATATTACATATTATGATCTAAGTATTATATTCGAGATGATGTTGCAAAAGTTTTCCATATATAATTTATTAATACATATAATTTATATTTTGTGATCTTTTGAGAAAAATAATCAATAGAAATATTTTAAAGCGTTGATGTAATTTAAGAAAGGAACAGAATTATATCCGTTATATAAATCACCCTATGCTGTAATTTTAAAATGGTTACCAAAGTGAGCACATACGTTGTTTTAAACCTTCTTATCCTTAATGTTACGCCAAGAGTAACCAAACAGAAGGGACATCTTCTACGTCCTATGGTTTCACGTTTGTACAACTTTGGATAAATTTGGTAAACTGGGATCCTCTCATATAATATCAAATGGCCGCTGACACGGGTTACTCAATACCGAGTATAGTACAAGTGTTCCTTTTGCTCGAAAATTGCATTTTCTATCAGTTTCAAGCCATATCTGTATGAGATGCTAAAGCTCGACTATGAACATCATCCCGTATACAATAGGCGTCATTACTTATCTTGGTAAAAAAGAAACTTTTATCATATTATTATGCTTTCATTTACTTTCATCTCACTTTTTGTTGGTTAAACGTTTTTGATAAAAATGAAATTATATAAAATATGTAGGAGGCAATGGTAATGCAAGAAAAAATTTTAACCATTGGTGGATGGAAAAAAAAAATTCAGTGGCTGTGGTATACGTCTGTGTATGATCCAACAAACACGAGGAATGATCTGGTTAAGGGTACAGACATACCATTACAGTGCGAGAAAAGAAAAAAAAGAAAGTGATGAAAATAGCAATGGTATTACCCGAAATTAAATATAAGAAATGAATGTTAAGAAGGCAAACATACGGCTCAACTCCTTATCCCGTGTTTGTCATGAATTCCAGTAATATTCTTTTTTATATATCGGTCCTCTCTCCCCTAATAATATTCTGCTGTTGTTTATTTTTATATCATAAATGTTGGTTACCATACGCGAATCTACAAGACTCTTTAACTTTCAACACAAGAATTTTCATTTTATTTTTGGTGTATTCTTTGACTTTTTATTGTGTTGTTTCGAGTACTATAATAATTTAAAGTTTAACATTGATGGTCTCATATTCTCATATCTGTTTAACTTTGCTGGTTATGTTTTATGATTTTATGTTAGGAAAACAGATATAATTCATGAAATTTGGAGCAAGCTGACGAGGCGCTTATCAACGCTTAAAAAACTTTCAATAAAATTATTATGAATGAAGAATAATTTGACTTGTTCAAAAAATTCTTTTGGGCATCCTGTACCCTACGCATTTGGTGGGGATTTAAACAAATAACAAGGATGGTTTATTTGTCGGTGCCTCAAGTTATTACAAAATTGATTTAATTTTGTTAGATTATCTCAACAAATATAATTTTGGGTAGAAAAATATCTATTTTTTAATTACACGATACTTTTTAGACAATTTGGAATGATGTGCAGAGCTTAAATATGGACATCCTTGGTATTAAATTGGTGCTTAAATATTCGTCATTCTTGAACATAATTTCTATGTTGGTGAAGCACATCTGTATGAAAGCCAATCTCGTCCGTTGAATAAGCGTTGTAATTCACATACTATATTCACTGATTATGAACAGATTTAACAAATTACTGATTTACAATTTGTAATCACTAAGAATATTTCAATTCGGTTGTTGATTTTTCACTGTTACAGTTTTATCAACAGTATGATTGGACAATGGATTTGAAAAATCAATTAAATGAAAATGCTTCGGGTGGTATATGATAACGATAAAATACGAAAGGATAGAAAACAATTTATTTTCATTTCCACCTCACCATTGGTATCATTTAAAATTTTTGTGTTCATTCCTTTTTTATTGTGTTTATTCATCTGAAGATATAGAATGGAGAAATAGAGTCATTTTGTATTCAGAGTTGATTGAGGAATATTATGAACATTGGATTTAAATAGAATGATATGAAACTAATACTGATCAGAAGGAAAGTTACATTGTAAAAGAATATCATCTGTGCTCTGTACACACAATAAAGCATGTAATTGTGTATGCATGAAATTTTGTGAATGGATAGAATGATGAGGCCCCAAAATGTGAATGACATGAAAAGGATAATAAAGAAAATGGCAAAAGGATCCAATAAATAATATATCAGATCTCTTTATAAAGATGAATAGGTGCAAAACTATAATACAAGATGGAAAGAATCATTATATTCATTCGATATGTAAAGAGTTCTTTTTTTACTCACTCATTTTCTTTTTTTTATGTAACATGTTGTGTGTGTAAGTCCATTTTCATATGATGGTTGAATCCCTGTTCTAATTTTTTTTTTGCTACTGTTTGAGATGGATTGGTAATGGGCTTAACACTGATATGGAATAAACGGTTATAGATGTGATGGGCCATGGAGCCCTAATGCAGTCACCCCTGAATATAAAAAAAAATAAAAGCGAATGAGTGCCAATGTTTATTTGTTGGCACATTCAGAAGACTTGAGCTTCTAGTTTTTTATTCTTTTTGTTTAGGGGATCATAACAAAAAAGAATCTTTTTCTTTTCTGTTTGTAAATGGGATTGATTCCAAAAAGCAGTCGCATAGGATTCCCTATAAAACGGTTGGCTTAAGTACAAACCCTTTCAGTTTGTACGTAAACTTTGACATGGATAACGGTCGTGTTGTTAAAAATAAATTCTGTTATAATTTTTTTTTTATTCTTGGAAACACAAAAATTACTAGGTGGCCTTAAATATTTAGTTAGGCATTTTTTTTCAACGATTTTAAATGTGATAATATTTCAATACTGTTGTTGACAACATGGAAAAGATTTCCAACCGAAATAAAAAAGAAACTAAAGAAAATAGAATAAACCAAATTATGGCACAGATTGAATCAGTTGGTATTTCCCATTTTATAAGTTTTTCTTTTTCGTTTTCTTTTTACCATTCGATGTGTTTGTATGTGAATTATTATTTCTTTTTTTTCATCATTGAGATTTTCAAATTTTTAGTTTACCAGTTAACGATGGATAAATCCAATCTAAAGTCGATGGCATAAGGGACAGTGAAGGAAGAAAAATAAAAGTTTTTCACTTCATAACAAGGATGTGATTGTTATTCATTGTGTTCTGTCATCGCCCAACAAAGTTGACAATGATATGCCACTGCCTGTTGAGGGGAGACTTAACACGTGACGGAAAAGATGAAAAGACAAACGAATCCCATGCATACACCTTTTCACGATGACGGGTAGGCAATGCCAAAAAAAAAAGTTTAAAATCTAATAGAAGAAAAATGGAATATTGTTTTGTTTGTTTTGTCAGATTTATTTCTAACTCTTTTCTAGTCATCCTTAACTTAATAAATAACAAATTTTGTGGAAATAAGAAAAAAATCAGCAAGGACACTATAACGGTGTTATTCAAGTTGATTGTGTCTGTTTGTGGTTGATGGGTTTTTGTAATATCCTTCTATTGTGGACTGTGGTTACTGATAATTTGTCTGCTGAAAAACCATAAATTTACATTTTCTCATTTAATGCACATAAGGCACAGGTATATAATAGAATCACTTTATTTATTCATACACTGGTACTGGTTATCAGCCTGTAGGATTGGTACAATCATGGTAGAATGTAATAAACAAGTAAAATAAGGTGGTCGCACTAATCTTTATTCGGTTGCAGAAGATAATCATACAAAACTAGACAGAGGCTCTTTAAGTAAAATGGACCTATGGGGGATATTGTCATGGTTTTACACATTATATTTATTTGGTTTTATTTAATTCTTATGCTGTAAAGCATACAAAATATCAGTCTGTCTATTGTATTGTTATAGGATCCTTAGAAAAAATAAATACCACGTAATATTACCAATTCATTTTTGTTTTGTTGACTTGTAACGGTAAAATTTTACATCTAAATGTGAACTAATGCGGCGTGTAATTAACGATAAACATAAGAAGAAACAAATTAAGAAGTAAGGATTATTATGGATAAACTTTTATATGAGTTTCCATCTTTTATAGACTAATACATAACGTTTTCTCATTCAATTTTTTTTTGTTCCTTTATATTATATCTAACCCACATTTTCTCATTGTTTTAACCTTATTTCTGGGTTGTGTTTCGTTAGGGTAGAGAGAACGATTGAATATTGGGTATATTAGTTGAGTCGACATTATTGTTCTTAGTTGATGGTTGATATTCACGGCGGTCTCTCTGTATTTAGTGTGAGTGTGTGTATGTGTGTGAGCTTTAAGATTCGTAGAGCCTTTGTGATAAAATGGGAAGGATGGGATGGAATATTAAGCATCATAAACGAAACGATGGAAGTTTTCCAAACATTACACGCCTGAAATTGTTTATTAGTGATACAGTAAATTTCTGCCTGTATATGATGTATCTAAAGGTTTAATACTATTATAACCATCCACTGAATAATAGTTTACGCCAAATAAAACTGGGATGAATATCCTGACACTAAAAGAATTGGTGTATACAGTATTCAATACTCTCTTAATTGGGTATGAGAGGATGATGTGAAATGCGGTTTACAGTTACACTAAATATATTACACCATTCCGACACACACTTGGTAATAATTTCTTATTCCCGCATTATTTGTTTCCTTTAAGGAATTGGAGTAAAGAAATACATGAATTTATCCGAAATTGAATATCAATTGGTTGATTGTAAAGCATTTTTTGGTTTAAATTCTCCTTTATTCGTTTGGTATATTCAATATTGCGGTAACTGTTTCTTTCTTTTCTGATATTCACGTTTACATGTTCTTTGTGGTAGAAGTGTCTTTTTCTTCTGTTATTGTGGATTTTAATTTTGGTAAAATGCCATACAATTTGTTGTTGCCAATCTTATGTGAGAACAAAAACATTACGATTGGACAACCCGATATTCATTACAAATAAAAGAGATACTGTTCTAATTAATCACCTATCAGATTTCTTGGTAGTTTCACAAGTTAATTTATGGTCTGTCTCTTATATTTAAGTTCCTACCCAACAGCCACTGTAGTACAGTTACAAGGCCAGTGTCTTTATGTGCGGGCTTTAGATACTGACATATACGTTTATAGTTATTTATGTTAAGCTTTATTATAAGAGCATATCGCGAATAATTCACATGTCAGTGACTTGATATTTATGTCAGTTGAGCTTTTACAAATAATATTTTTTTATGTATTTTCTTAATATTTGATGGTGTGTTGACTTTATATTTATTCCTTATATTGGTCTCTCTCTATTTTTTAGGCCACGGAAGGCATCATAACAGATGAAAATGCTGATTCAAATAATCAGAAGCCTAAGATGTACGCCGTGTCTCGAACTAAGGACCAAGGCCATCGATATCAATTAATTGATGAAATTAAAACGAACAGAATTAAATTATTCTGGGTTATGAAATTTAACGATGGCTCCATTTGGAGTATAGAATTGATAAATTATACAAGTATTACGATTGTTATATTATTTTATACGCAATGCTGTATCACGTATTGTACGTATATTGGATGGTACAAGAAAAATTGTGCCGTATACAAAAATATTATGCCATCAATGATGGTAAATATAAGAAATAATAGAATCAAATATGCTGTGAACTATATGGAATTTAGAGTGTCGCGTCATATAACGCATAAGGATAAGAAAATTAGTCGCCAACGGTTAAATTCAAAATATCTAAGGATCATATTCCAATTTTTATTAAGCCTAAATATTTTAATATCACACATAATTGGATTATTGAAATACTCAAATCCATGTGTATTTGGTCACAATCGACGTTATGGTACAACAGCATCCACCCAAAATAATCATGATCATCATCCGCATGAATCGATTGTTATCCCAAAAGACTATAGTAGCGAATCGGAATCATGTGATGGTATAACAGTATCAGCAGCCGCCAGTATTCCAGCCAATCTGAATGATTTACGTTTGTTTGAACAGAAATATGACCAACAAATGAAACATGCCTATCATTATCAGTATCGTTTCAAGTGTAGCCTTAAACCGTATTTTATTATTTTTATTTTATTTATATCAATGTTGTTACCTAAAACAATGTGTTCAACGCATAATAACATAAACTATAGCATGAATATAATCAAAACGAAATATGGACCATTACGTGGAATCATATTACGCTCAAATCCAACGGTAGAAGGTTATTTAGGTGTACCGTATGCAACACCACCCACGGGTAGCTTAAGGTAAAAGAAAAAATTTGTGAAACGAACATTTTTATATTTTCTTTATTTCAAGTTACAATTCCACCGTTGTTGACTTTTTCTCAGTCAGTAAACGTATTAAGCCACTTCTGGTATCCAGCATGGTTTCATGTGCCTCATTTGAATTTCCAATTTTCTAAAGCTCTACTCAAATAAAATTTATTCCCAAAAATATGAATTTATTAAGCATTATATTTTGTAAATTTCTTTTCGTTTTTGTGTCCTTTATCTTAAAATACCCGATAAAAATTATTATCAGTGATTTACAATTATTAAGGTAACATAATAATTTTACGTAACATTATAGGTATATGCCACCAGTAACACCATCATCCTGGCAATCTGTACGGCTTGCTGATCGATTTGGTGCCGTTTGTCCACAACCGAAACCATTAAATATCCGATATCCTGGTACATCAACAGAACGTGAACAATCATTTCAAATACCACAGGAGCGTTATATTCAATTAAAACGTTTATTACCATTACTCTCCAATCAATCAGAGGATTGCCTTTACTTGAATCTTTATGTACCCCGTATCGGTATGTTATCATCAGTTATATAATTCAATTATGAATTTCATATTGGCATATCAGTTTATTACCATCCCCATTTCTTTATAATATTCAATTACTAATGTTAGCCGCCGCCTCTCCTATTACAACACCAAATCACAGTTAACAATTTATTGACCAATTTAATAGTCAAAGCGTGTTATGAAATGATCAAAGCATAACTTTACATCACGAAACTAAATATTTTACGAGAAAATATCGATAATTTAGCATTGTGTGTTAAGTGAAAGATATAATAAATATTTAATTTATATTATAGATAATATGCTACATATAACAAAACATAGAATATTTGGGGGTCAACATCAATTCCGTAGTGCATTGCAGTTTGTAATTGAATTTTGACTGCAAGCACAGCGGGAGTGAGGCTGCTCCTCAACCATAAAGTGTTTTCAACAGTTATGCCTTTAAATATTTAACTGTTCCAGTGTTGTAGACCAAATAGCATATGAATATATAGTTGTCATTAAGCTCTGTATAACTCTATTTACACCAAAAATAAATTACAAATTAAATATTGTGTACTTTTAATTAATATCAAACATAAAAATACTCTGATACCGATAATGTTAACGATAATTAATTGAAGATTCAATTAGTCAATTCATGAAAATAAATTATGGAATCACAATCATCCTCCAATTCATTTATCTTCTGTGTGTTTTTTTTTCTATATGCATGGGTTTTAATTTTTAATTGGAATCTTTTTTTTTTCGTTATTCTGTTAAAATTATGTCCATTTGATGTTAGTGAGTTTATCATCTATTTCTTATCCATGTTAAACCATAATGTTAGGGCTGGTAATAACTGAATTGTTTGCCAAAAGTCTTTAAGTACCGTATTGAATTTATGATGATTACGTAATTATGAAATGTTACAGATAATGGCCTCAAGCGTAATTCATCATTATCAACAGTATTATTTATTCATGGTGAATCATATGAATGGAATTCAGGCAATCCATATGATGGTACTGTGCTAGCAGCTCATGGTAATATTATAGTGGCAACGATTAATTTTCGTCTAGGTGTTCTTGGTAAATAACATTTTCTATAATTTATTGACTGAATCAATTATTTATTGAATCAATGGTATACCAACATGGATTTAGCATGCACATCATCTTATATGACTCATTGGCTTACATCAATTTATATTTATTCGAATCGTCTGAACTGTTATAGCAGTATAGCAGTTATCTTTATCTATAGTATCCATACATATATTCATAGTAACCGTCTTGTCTATTTAACAATTTGTTATAGGTTTCCTGAAAACAGGTGCCAAAGGCAGTGCACAAGGTAATTTTGGTCTAATGGATTTGATAGCTGGTTTACATTGGTTACACGAGAACCTACCATCGTTTGGCGGTGATCCAACCAAAATATCGGTGATGGGCCATGGTACCGGTGCAGCGTTAGCAAACATCTTAATCGTTTCACCTGTTTCCAGCGGTAATCCTTTTTCAATTTTTTAAATAGCAAATATAATAAACATTTTTTATGAACTCCATTAAACAAGTGCCGTTTTATATAGCTTTTAGTGCTGATTTAACAAATTTTTGTTTGTTTCGTATGATTTTCTTTTCATCGCATTACATTTCAATTCGTTGTATTCCATTAGATTTAATAAGCCGTGCTATATTGCTCAGTGGTTCTGCACTATCACCGTGGGCCATTCAATCGGATCCGTTATACGTTAAAAGTCGGGTGGCTGAACAAACCGGTTGTCAAGTTAATATTCAGGAGGATGACATTGCACCCTGTTTAAGAACACGTCCAATATCAGCTCTGTTGAATATTACATTGGATGTACCCAGGTAAGATTAGTCTATCTTCCCACAAAATGGTATATTGTTAGAGGTAGTAGCCGTAGTTAAGTAACGAGAAACAAATCTCATTCAATATAGTTTCACAAATTGTCATTTCGCATGTTCACACTTAATGGGGGCGGATGGATAAAATGAATGTAATTTCATTTTATTTTATTCTCGTGCAATAACTTCTGTACATCATTGGATGAGAGACGTATATTGTAATCGGAACAAAAACGACTTTGGGAAACAATGTTTTCTTGAGTGCATTTTCCGAAACGAGAGCGCACCTATATTATTTTGGGGACATTATTTATCCAAATGTAATCATATTTGGACAGCTGCTACTTCATTCTTTATCGCATACCATATATCAATTTAGGTTGATTTAATACAATGTAAGGTTGCCATATTTAACAAAGAAAATTTTACGATAAAACAACTTATCTGCATATGAAATTTCATTTTTGCTCATTTGATGTTTCAAAAATTTTAAACATCTTTTCGAATGAAATTTTCTATTTGTACAAACATTTACACAACATAGAGTGATGTACGTTGGGGATAATATTTTGTTGCACTCTTATATTATTGTGCTATGGCTGTCTCTTATGTCGTTTGTCTTCTTTTTTATATTGCAGATTTCTCCCTGGATTTGCTCCATTCATTGATGGTACGGTTCTATTAAATTCAACATCGATGGAAAGTAAACCAATAACATTACCAATTGGATCAGCATTAACAACGTATGCATTATACCGTTATGTTTTATGTTATCTGATTTCTAAACTATACGAATTCACCATATCACTTGTATATTTGGTGGACAATAAAAATGAGTACACAGTTGGATTCTATTAATTTTACCATTTCATTTTGTCTATATGTGCAGTACATCTGGCTCTGAATTAGCAGATTTCCCAATGAAAGAACTACTATTTGGATTAACATCGATTGAATCCTACCTGGATTTAAATGCTCAGGATTTAATATTTGGTTTCAATGAAACAAAACGTGATCGAATATTGCGTACATTCGTGCGGAACATCTATCAATATCATTTGAATGAGATATTTTCAATCATTAAGGTATTGTCCTGATACTGTTTGCTACTTATCAATATTCTTTAAGGTTTTGTCAATATCGTTAACTTGAATTTGTTATTTGATTGTGAAAATGAAAGGATTGTTATGAATGAATTATGTATGGTACCTAATGGCACTGTATATATGGATATGGTGTTATATTGTAATGATGTTGATTGATTTTATTCGGTTTCTTGTTTTTGCTTATTTTTGCATATAATTGAACAGAACGAATATACTGATTGGGAACGATCACCGCCACGTACACCAATTGGTATTCGTGATGCCACCCTACAATTTTTAAGTGATGGGCATACAGCATCATCTTTAGTACGATTAGGTTATTTGCACAGTATTCGTGGTGGACGTTCGTACAGCATCCATTTTAAGCATCGGTCCAGTGAACGCGGTTATCCACAGGTAAATATACATTGACTGTATTTCTACCATAATCTAATGAATTATCAATTTTACAATCCTATTTGCCATAAGATTCATTGAAACGGAATGAACAGATGGGATTGAATTGATATAAATTTACAGTATTTAATTAACCGATAACATAATGATGAAATAGATTGAATGTGATACCAAATTTTTATTTTTAATAATCCGATTTAGCAAACTGAATCGTTGCGCGGTGAAGATGTGCCTTTTTATTTAGGATACCCAATTTCATCCATGAATTACCAAAATTATACGAGTAAAGATAAAAAGTTAAGCGGAATTATGGTGCAATACGTTTCAAACTTCATTAAATATGGGTGAGTGTATTATCTCATTACTAGTTAATAGTTACATCAATATCCTGAAACTTTCCGATAATTTGTATTGCACAGCTATCATATTACATTCAGTAGTTGTTTTAAGAATATTAAAGCATTAAGTTTTCTAATATAGTTTACACAAAGTTAAATTCAAATCTAATTTCATGTTAACATAAATATCATATTAATTAAGAATTTTTATAAATTTACCAGAAATCCAAATAAAACACCATCATCAAACAAGGAATCCGACATATCGCAACTGCCAAGTCACAATCAAATACAAAATCGATACAAACGTTCACTAGTTATGAAACGGAATAAAATGAATGAGACTGTATTTAAAATTGATTCAAAATTAATACGACAAACGGGTGGGAATCGTGTTAGATTACGTCGGTATAAAAACATTAAAACAAAATTGACGTATGCGAATGGAAATTATAAAAGGTTGTTTAATAATCTGGATGCTATTAGTATAAACAATATTAGACACCGACGAGAGACAGATGATTATTATAGTAACGCTAATTGGGAAGAGTTGATTCAAACTGAATTACCATTTTGGGATTCTTATGACACCATCAATCAGCTTTATATGCAATTAGGTGAGTATTTAGTATGATTATACCATAACTGACTGTCAGTATCAGAAAGGAAATGAAAATGCTATTCAATTTAGATTTATCATATTGGTTCTTGTTGCTTCTACTATGGACCATTAATTGTGTGGGTGATAAAAATATCCCCATTGGTTATTGTTTTATAACCGAATAATTCCATTTGGCAAAATACATACATATACGTATACGTATACTAACATGTCTCTACCATATTCTCTATCTCTTTGTGCAGGTGAAAAAGCAGAAATACGGTCACATTATCGTGGCCATAGGTTATCATTGTGGTTGAGTTTAATACCACAATTGCATTCACCAGGGGATTTGGCTGATTTAGCAATGCGACACCATCATTTTCAGGAGGATGATGCACAATTTTATGACGGTAATATTCCAAAGTAAATTAACTGTAACATTGTCATTTGTATTTCGGTGACGAATGATTTTATTTATAAGGAATAACATTGGTTTGGGTTCTACATTGTGTTATGTATGACATTTTCTCTACCAAAATAATAAATTAGTCATATCTTTGGTTCATTAAATGTAATCAAACCATTTGCAATTTTTCTCTTCTCAACAACTAAACGTGAAAGATGAAAATTATCAGTGAACATTTCATTAAATCAAAATTTTATGAATCATCAATGTGATTTTTCTACACCATTTTCATGTATTCAAAAAATTTTCATTTAATTTTTCCAGGTATTGTGAGGCAACAGAAAATTGAAATTCAACCACCTTCACCACCTGTTAGAAAAAAATCGACAACATTAAATCCACCAACGACAGTAAAAAAAGATTCATTAGACTCTGTCACAACTGCCACTGTGCCTACAACAGGTTGGTATAATATCTTCTATCTTCATATAATTTAAACGAAAAAAAAAAAAAATTGTTTCCCCATCGAAAAGTTTTTAATTTATGCCATTACCACTTCATTCAAATTTTCACTCACAGCAGTTAATTAAATGATAATTTATTTTCTATTTTATTGCTTTTTTTATGTCTATTTTCTGTTTCTGGTGTCTTCAATTACCATTTGATATGTATATTTGCTGTTAATTAATAGAATGTGCTCATAATTTAACGATGTCAAATGAAGTAATTGCAAATCAGCGGAATTATAACACCAACAATGAATTAAATAATAATTTATATGAGAAAAAAACCAGAGACAATAATCTAATTAACCGCATTACAAGTAATCAATATCAAAATTATACGTTCGCCTTTGTATTGACTGTTGGAGCTGGTACTGTTCTACTTCTATTAAATATAATCATCTTTATTGGTATTTATTATCAACGTGGTAAGTGTTTAAGGAGAGACAGACATTTTAAATCACCAGATGACGATGAATTTCGTAATGGAATGATTAGCGGAGGTGTTGAGGGTGATATCAATGGCGATACTAGCAGTGCCACATTAGCTGATAATTTTTCAGGGAAAGATTCGAGCCGAAAGTCCAGTTTACATGAGATTACAGGGATCGTTTCAAATAGTAATTTAAGTGAATCTAAGTGTTATGATGATAAGAGACGGTACAGTAAGGGTAATTATTCATTTGACACTGATATCATAATTGGTAGTATACCGCATCATATTCCACGTAATGTGGGCACATTTGAGAGACGGTCTTCATTTCGACGGGCACCCAGCATGGAATATGTACATTCAAAGAGTTGTATCTTTAGCACTGATCCAGAATCCCAAATGAAATTTAATTTTTCTCAACAATGTTTGCACAGTAAGTCAATACCAAGTGGTTTAGCTGGCCACCATACATTTCCAAGACAATCATCAGTTGAATTATGTTCGCAATCGACCCAAGCTGATGAGAAAATATTTCAAGATGTTGGTACCACCGTATGTGAGCATGATGTTGATGCGGCCACTAAAAATATTAATACAGATACTGGTGATCCACTGGCTTCATATCCTATGCACATGAAATCAACAAATGTTCAAGGTACAGGAATTTTACGACAAAATGGTTCATCTCCATCAACCAGCGGAAAGAAACGAGTCCACATACAAGAAATATCTGTATGATGGTACATTACACATTTAAGAATTTTACTACATAAAATGTTTGGATGATGGCAATTGCTTTAGATGAATGTTACTAAATATTAATGTACTCCCTTTATGAATGTTTCATTACTTAAAGATAAAAAATTAATATTATGAAATAGAAATAAATGAAAAAAGAAAGAATCTATATATACATATATTATATATATGAATTAATAAATTAGATGAATTCGGATATAAAATACCATTTTTCTAGAAATTTTAATTAAAAAGTTCAACATTTCAAGAATAAAATGTTAAGTTATCATTCGAATCATCGTTCAGTAACTATGGTGAACTGTAATATGGAAGTGAATTAAAATTACATGATTACAACTGAATAGTATCCACTAAGTACATCACTCTATATTGTAATTTAGAATGATAAAAATCGAGTCTGTTATATTTATCTTTTTAATAAATTTAACTATTCTTATACTGTTAACACAAAATTTGATCACGATGAGACGAGGGGCAAAAACTACCGGTAGCCGTAAGAGCATGAATATCTTGATAGATAGATACTAGTTATCGGCAGTGGAAGATAAGTTATGAACGTGAAAACATCCTAAATCAATAAATGTTTAATAAAAATTCTCCCCGAGTCCATTTATACCCGATTACAATATACATACATAATATTATGTTTGTATACAAATCCTACATAGAGTGATGTACAAAAATGCTGTTCCATAGAATTTATTAAACAAAACTAACTAGGAATTCATTTACGAGTATTTTGTTGAGAAACGTTTTTTTCTCAAAACTTTAATATTGAACTTAAATAATGAGTTTATTGGAAACTTGTATGACTCTCGTTCTCATATTAGAATCAAAACTAAAAATAATTAATAAATCGTTATCAATGTATTGTATAGAATATAAATGGAATATTTAAGAGAATACAAAAAAGAAGTAAAGAAATTCTTAAAATTAGAGTCCAATTTAAAGTAATTTTTTAATTATATTTTTTAAAATAAAGACATTGTTATGTTTTAATCGTGCATAGGAATTTATGGATTTATAATACTCAAAATAAAATATCAAATCACTTAATACTCTTAGGGTGTATTGATTTTAAATAACAAAACATATTAAAAATGGTAAAATAATAATGATATTAATACAAAAAAAAAAAGAATAAGAATTAAATCCCTTTTATCGAATCTGCTAATACAATCCAAATTATTGTAACTAAATTGTAATTCTCAAAAAAAAAGAAAATTAATGTGTCTATTATTGTAGATAGTTAAAATTCATTACCAAATCAAAATAAAATTGATACGTATAATTACTATTTTAGAACTGCCCAATGAATTAAAATTATGATTAATATACTCAGTATTTAATTTCTATAATTATGTTATAATGTTTGTGTATATAAACCAAAAGAGATTAAAAGTTATAATTAATGATATATGTATATGTAAGATTATTTATATGAATATAAACAAATTTATATTGAAACTGAAAACAAAAAACTAACAAAGTGCTCCAATTATGGTACTATGAGTCTATTAATTTAATTGAATACCATCAACTTTATTCATTCATAAATCATATTTTATTACGTTTATCATATAATGCTTTTTAAACGGTATAACATTTTAATAGTACAAATATTCCAAGTAAATTTTTTTTAATAGAAGCATAGTTTTATGGGTAAGTGTTGAATAGATGAAATTAAATGTCAGCCACAGACAAAACCCTTATTCAAAGCTAATTAATTCAGCGGTTTTAACTTCCGTCCCTACAGTGCTTCCGGTCACTGAAACAGCGTCTGGTTGTGGTTGATTATTTGATTGCTCTTGCGGAATACTTTGCACTGATGGCTTTTGGGATTCTAGTGATTGCGAATGATTTACGGAGTTTACATCCCCTTGCGATTGTACAGAAATTGGTTGTTGTTGTTGAATCGTTTGAGGTATTCCTTGAGGGTTTACGAAAGCAGATTGCGGTTGTTGTGGAGCTGTACCCGTTGGTTGGTACGTCGGTTGATTTGGTATTGTCATTCGCTGTTGATTCTGAAGTTGCATTTGTTGCATCGGATGAATTAATTGTTGAATCGATTGCCGCATATTTGGTTGTATGACACCATGCGCTGTAGGATGAGTTTGAGCCATCTGATTTCCAGGATGGGTATTAGATACATTTGGTTGCATATGTTGTGGAGGAGCCGTCATCATGGGAGGCTGTTGATTTGGTTGTCCAGCCTGATGAGGTAGAGTGTGCGGAAAACCGGGCATTTGTGGTTGTCCAGTCAAATGGGGTTGTCCCTGCATAGGATGTTGTCCTGGTGGCACTATATTTGGATTCGGTAAAGTAGCATAATGATCGGGAGTTGGATTTCCAAGACCGGACACCATTCCTGGCATACCCGGTTTTGGTATCTGTTGATTTATTCCAGGCATTCCAGGTGCTGCTGTGTAATTCATACCAGGCATTTGATTATTCATCATTTGTGGTAGCGCACCATAATGCATTGGAGAACCACCAGGAACTTGAATAGGCATAAATTGTGCCCCACCCATTTTGTACATGGCCTTATGTTGCTCTTGTCGCATTTGCATTTCTATTTCTTGTTCTTGAATCCGTTGCAGTGCCAGTTGCCTTTGGTATTGTAAATACTCTTGCTTCTTTTGTCGCATAATCTCTAATTTTTGTGCCATTTGTATTTGGCGTTGACGCTCTTGCTCTTCAGCCATTCGACGAAGTTTATCACGATGTTCTGAGCGAAGAGCATCTAAAGCACCACGAGAATCACGAATTTGAGTTAGTTTGTCTTGCAAACGTTCATAGCTCATACGTTTGTCATCCATATCTTTAATATGGCCAAGCAATTTGGAATGTAAAGTTGACAGATTCAGGAACAGCGTTTGTACAGCACTATCTGCTGAGATGCTACGACCGCGACTCGAATCAGATTTCATACGATTTACAAAAATTTCAACTTGCACTTTCATATTGTTGGCAAACTCATCGATCTCATTCTCAGTGTCATCAGGTTGCTAAAATAAATTTTAACAGTTGTGAAAATAGTAAAATATAGATAATCAATTTAAATACTTTAGTAGTCAATATGCTAGGTGAGTCTTTCGAAGACATTGGGCTTGGAGCAGATGGGCTAGCAATATTTTCACTCATTCTCTTCTGTTCCCAATAATCACGATTCAAATATTTTGCCAATTCTGGATCATTTACATCATCATTATAACTAGGACTCTGAACCACCGGTTCATAGCTTGTAAAGCTTTCACGAGCAGATTGATATTTTGATTTCTCCTATAAGTAATATAAAAGAACACGAAACTTGGTAAATTTGACAAAATGAAAAAGATTTTGAACATTCTTACCTTTGCTTCAGCTTCTGACTGACTAAGTGCCAATGCCAATTGTAATTCCTCTTCTTCTTTTAGTTCTTGTTCAGTTTTCTTTGGAGGCGACTATTGAAATTGAATGATTTATTGTTTTACGTTAGATTGACTTCAAAGAGAACAATAAATTACCTGAGGTTGTTGTGTCAGACCGCTTGAAAGATATTCTGTTGGTAGGTCATCGTCACGCGATTTACTGTTAGCAGCAGCCGGTGCAGTTTGTTGAGAATGTAGTTGAACATAGCACCCATCGCACACGCGAACATCCTTTTCATAGCCAAACCGAGGGAGTGGCATAGTTTTTGATGAACAATCATCACAGAAAATCTGGCCGCAATTACGACAATGATGACGACGTACGGTTAATGAAAACTTAGTTCTGCACCGATTACATTCTGGGCTGTCTACCCATTCTGGAGCCGTATCGGCTTTAAACATTTCGTCTGCTTCTTTCAATTCGGGAAATTTATAGCCACTAGACTTCAAAATATTCATCGTATCCTAAAGAAATCAAGAATTTTTATTTAGGTGAATGAGAAGACGGACTGTAATTTAGTTACCCGAATTGCACGATATTTATAGTTGGATCTGAAGGCATGTGCCCAAGCTTGAATCAATTCAAGCATTTTATTCCTCACATTCTCGTACGGGGTCTTCTCTATGAATTGGGTGAAAAATTCACAGTTCTCTTTAGTGGAAATTTCTTCATGGACGGGGGTACCTATCATGAATCATAATGAATAGTTATCTAATTATCTGTAAGTTGAAATAATACAATATAATAAATTACCACAATTCTTAACAACACTTTCTAAAACGACCAGGGAATAAAGTGCAGTGTGAGGATTTTGTGTTTGAGCCTTCTTCTTGATTGAATTGATCGCTTGTTTTGGGCTGAAAGTGGAATGAAACAATAAGAATTTAGACTTTGCTATAAGCCTTATTCATAAGTACATGTAAGTTACACTCACCTGCATTCATTTTGTCGAATTAAATCACAAATTTGTAAAATCGTTGGCCAGTCTGGTTCCAGACGAAGATGGCTGGTAGCCGTATCTACAACGAAATTAGATTAATTAAAATATCACGATATTGATGACTCACTGGTTGGAAGCGTAATTGAGTTAAGGCCAAAGGGTCGATGGACAAATGTAGACAAGATCGAATACGTTACCTAGAATTTTATCAAAACCACTTTTGAACATGATTCAGTACAAGATAATTAATTTCCTGACGATCTAATTAATTAGTTGGACAAGGACTTTCACAATTACTGTTATTAGCCACCTATTTATCGATAACGCACTCAGTTATAGAAAAGTTTACCAATTATTGGTACAAAGAAAAAAATATGTGTTCACGACAATTTTGTTTTGCTTTCTTCACGTCGGAAGGGAATCAGTCATACAGATGATTGAATAAACCAGTTTCAATGACAGAAAGGTGCATCAAGCGAGATGTGATATGGAAAAGTGTCGTATTGCCCAAGGAAAATTGAATTAACTTACGACTTTGTGATTCCTAGAGGTTGAGAAATCAGTTACTTTCATAATTTGACAGTGAAAAAAGTAGGGGAAACGATCCTTCCACAAACAGCTGCATTGGAAACAAAAATCAAGTGGAATGAAGGGATTGTTTATTGTTTATTCCTCTCAAAAATTCGAGTCCCAATTGAATCAAAAATTCTGATTAGATTCTGACTCAGGTTTAATAACTCAGACCTAATTTTGATTAGTCATTCAGGTGATAATCATTTACCTCGATTGAGATAGTTGACGGCTGTCTTACGGCATTTGAGTCCCAGAAATATACGTGCGACGTTTGTGAACGGTGTGAATGCACAGGTTCTTCAGTACGGCAATCAAAAATACCCGAAAAATGGTTGTTGAACATCACGTTAAGGGATACGAAGAGTTTACCAAACTGGTGGAGTCGCTTGAATCAAGTGGCCAACCAATTCATGTTCTGTTCAGTGGAGGCAAGGAGGAAAATGGTTTGAGTTGGTGTCCGTATTGTGTAAAAGGTGAGCGTATTAAAATTTTGGTTAAAACAATAAATGACTTTAGATTTTCATCAGCTNGTTTACCAAACTGGTGGAGTCGCTTGAATCAAGTGGCCAACCAATTCATGTTCTGTTCAGTGGAGGCAAGGAGGAAAATGGTTTGAGTTGGTGTCCGTATTGTGTAAAAGGTGAGCGTATTAAAATTTTGGTTAAAACAATAAATGACTTTAGATTTTCATCAGCTGAACCAGTGATCAAGGACAATCTTAAAGCAGCAGCGGCAGAAAGTCATTTCATTCATGTGGATGTGGGCGAGCGAGCCTATTGGAAGGATTTGAACTGTCCATTTCGCAAGGATCCTCGTACGCATTTAGTTTTCCTGCCAACTTTATTGCGCTGGAAATCACCGCAACGACTTGATGGCGAAAAATGTTCCAATTCAGATCTTGTGGAGATGCTATTCTCTGATGATGATTGAATTGACCTTATGTTAGATATTTTTTTGAAGTCATTAAATTGTAAACGAATGATAAATTTTTATTTTGTGGTGAATATAAATTACATTGATTGACTTATTAGTAATTAGTTTTATATTTCTTAATTTCTACCATAATTACATGTATGTTTGTTAATTGTGCCTTTAAATTACCAGACAATAATTTATGGAACCGATGATAATATTGTACTAGGCTAGCCAGAGATAGTTGTAATAAACTTGAACCAGTAACTAGAGAAGGGAATGACAACAGTACTTCTCGATTTAATTCTTCGAGAGATTTCTTCCAATTGCTTGAAAAATTGGTTACCAAAGCAGCAGCTCGATTCTCTTGACGTTTTAGCTCATCTGTTTGTTCCTTTTCCAACAGCAACTCACAATCTTTCACATAATGAATAATTCCCCCGAAATGTGGAGCCAAAATTTCCTCAACATATTCTGCACTATGAGAATTCAATTGCTCCCTAAATGCTTCAGCTTCTTTGGAATTATCTCTAGTGTGCTCCATTAAGATACCAAGCACTAAATCATAGTTGTTTATCAAATATATTAATTGTTCCTTTCGTGATGGATAAATAGCTGCCATACGCATCACAAAACATTCTACCTCATTTTGTAGTTCATGCAACAGTCGACTAACCATTTCGTTTGGGAAATGTTCCGAGATTCCTATAATAGCAGCCGAATATTCGGAATACCGACGTGTAATACAATGTGGTCCCAATTCACGGCTAAATTTTGTCGGATCACAATCTCTAATACTTTGAATATTCATTCGAAATACTAATTCAAAACGAGGCCATATAATTGATTGTAAAGTGTCCCAATAGCTATATAAAATCATAAGTTATATCAATCTAATATTGACCATTTGATAAAACGAAATACATACTGATCCAAAGCTGGAACACATCGTTTATGGCACATTATCTGATACCGCAAAATTAACTGAATGCATAAAAACATTGCAATTGTATCGTAGCAAGCAGCTATGTGTGTTTCCACATTTTTCTGGAAGACATCATGTTAAAAATGCAAAATACTGTGTGAATCAATAAGACTATCACTTACTAATAAAAGCGCCAGGGTTTTCCCCATAATTTGGTTAAATAAGTCTTGAGCATGGGGACCATTAGCAATAAAAAATTCTGTCAAAAATAAGTACTCTCGGCAGGCATTATCAACTAAAGCGTATTGCTCGGAACGGAACAAAGCCTCATATGCATACTGAAAATTACGAAGATTTATATTCCGCCAGAATTTAAGCAAAAGATATTTTATATACCTGATTCTTTGATTGTGCATGTGGGACGATAATTGGTGCCTCCAACTGAGAATTTAATACATCTCCGCGTTTTCCTATTGTAAATATGGTACTCTTATTTTTAAGTGCCGTTGCTCTGGAGAAGATACTCCTGCTAGTAGTCTCGTCTATTCCCATTAGATCATCTTTTGTAACAGCTTCCTCGTACTTGAGTGAAGCCAAACGGTTAGAATAACTCTGAAAGTAATTGTTTATTAATAGTTGAAAATAAATACAAAGTAAACGAATATCCTCACCTTAAAATAACTGTAATATATCTTTCCCATGGTATCAACGTATTCATTGCATATCTCCTGTGCAACAAGTCTTTCATTAGACAAAATGAATTCATAAAAAAACTTATGTTTTAGCATTGCATTTTGTGGTATTTGATAATTTGTCATTGGTTTACGAAATTTGTAAATCTGTTCCAATAAATAAACACGAATTCGAGTCATTGCCTTTACTTTTAATTTTTCAAGAACCTCGCCAACATCGTTTATTGACTTTGAATCATTGAAACTCAATTCCTTAGTTAAATTCAATTTACTGTTTAGTTGATTTAATTGATTTAGGAATTCCTTTTCCACCACAGGTGTATCCATTATGGCTCTGCAATACGAAATCATTTACCTAAGTTGTTACATTTTAAGTTGCCTATTTTACTTACTGTATCATTTCCTCTGGAACAGTCATGTCTTCTATAAATTGGGCTAATTGCACTTTCACAGACTGCCGATTTGTTAATTGTACGGTCATAGAAACAGACTTCTTTTGTAGTGAAGTGATTTCTGAACTAATGTTGCTAAGAACATTCTGTAAAATATGAGACGTTGTAAACAGATTGTTACTGAATTAGTAGAGGCAGGTATATAATATTCACCTGAAAGTTGGTAAGCATATCTTCCATACGTTCCAGAATTACATCACAATCTGCTATTTGATTGTGCAAACAAGCTATGTTTTCACTTTCCTTCAGGTAATCGGATATAGTTTTGTTTTCCACCTCCTTGAATTCCTTTTCAATTTGCTGTGAATAGTGTCTTAAATCGGTGCCCGTCTTTAAGATCTCTTGGACCTCGGAATCATCCAGGTGGTGTTCCATATTTTCACCATTTGAACCCATTGCGTTTTTGGTATTGCACTGTTCCAATTTTGGTGTACTTTACTTTAATAAATAATTACGGTATTATTAATTTACTTTCTTTCTTTCTTTCGTTATTTTGATTGCAACTTAGTAGGCTACTAAGCCCTTATGTCTTAAATTACTTGCTTCTTATTATTATTATACTTATTTTAATTATTTAATATTTTTGTCAAATTTTGATTCTATTTTTATTTATTTTGATTCAAAACACATATGATTTTACGTATTAAAGTATTTTATGTACACCTATCCCCCGATTTACACGGC
>JXOR01001245.1:0-121670 GCA_001014335.1 Coboldia fuscipes
ATTTTATTTTTATTATGATTCAAATTATTTCTGAAATCAAATATCGAATAAATCAAATATGACACGAGGTCTTCAAAATAATTTTTTTATTTAAATTTAAATGCAATGATTTCTTTGATTCAGAATCAATTTCGTTAAAACTTTGACAAATGACGTTTGTCATATCGATTCCAATCAATTTGAATCATACGAAAATCACATACGTGGACTCTGTCATGTGAATATGTACACCAGACTAAATAATTTAAATGGTCGTACCAAGTCTGGCGTACNTAAATGCAATGATTTCTTTGATTCAGAATCAATTTCGTTAAAACTTTGACAAATGACGTTTGTCATATCGATTCCAATCAATTTGAATCATACGAAAATCACATACGTGGACTCTGTCATGTGAATATGTACACCAGACTAAATAATTTAAATGGACCAAATAATGTTTATGGACCAACGCGCCATCCATGCAATTCGCGCCATCTAGTAAATTTTAATCGGCATCGTACATCGGCTTTTACCCGAATTACGAAAATGAAATAATCAGTTGGAGATTTGATTCCGAAGTGAGTGGTTGTGTTGTAGTTTGATCAGAGAGACAGTCTTTCTCTTTCACTCTTTCTGAGTTGGTCAAGTACTTTGTGCACGTGAATTTCTCAAGAAAAAGTAATTAAAAAATAATTTCGAGGGTAAGTCATTGAACGAAACTTATTTTATTTTGTAATTTTATTGTTTTTGTGAAAAAAAGTCGGTGTAAACATTGGTATGAAACTGGGACTTTTTAGTAACTTCAGTCCGAAAAAAAAATGGCTGCCAAAAAGACGCGCTAAATGTGGGCCATATTTAAATTATCGTTACCAGTTTTTGTGCGCCTCTAAAGAAACTGGCTGCTATTGCCATTATTAGTCTTATAATTTGTGCTTGCAAATAAATTTTGATATTTTAATTAGGATTGCTTATTTGTTAATTTCAAATTAGCCGTAAACGCACCATTGCGGTGAATGTGGAATTCATATTTTCGTTGATAGTGAAGCCGACCGCCATTGCAATCGATTTTTGTCCATACCAATTTTTTCTTCGATTTGCGAATTTTTGGTACTAAACTCGGTCATTTGTTTGTTGATATCGCCAATACAATTTTCGATAAAAAAAGTGAATTGTTTGTAAACAGTCCCAATATTTTCTGAAATTATTTTAATAAAATTCTTGCATTTTCTTCATCCCAACCCAATTTAGTTGCTACGCGTATAACCGATACACACCCAAGCTACAAATTTGTATAAGTGAGAGCGTCCAAAATGGCGGAGGACGAACAATTTTCCTTATGTTGGAACAATTTTAATTCCAACTTATCTGCTGGTTTTCATGAATCATTATGTCGAGGTGATTTGGTTGATGTTACATTAGCTGCAGAAGGCCAACTTGTAAAAGCTCACCGTCTCGTATTATCAGTATGTTCTCCATATTTCCGTAATATGTTCAATCAAATGCCAGCAAATCAACATGCGTTTGGTAAGTGCCAGTAAATTTATTTTATTTGGCGGGAAATGTATAATGCATTATTCTAATAATTTTGATTTTATTTTATAGTTTTCTTAAAAGATGTAAGTCATTCAGCACTTAAAGATCTAATTCAATTCATGTACTGCGGTGAAGTAAATGTGAAACAAGATGCGTTGGCTACATTCATTAGTACTGCTGAGGCACTACAAATTAAAGGCTTAACGGAATCGGTAATATATAAATTATTAATCACTAATTAATAATTATTTATATTAACACAATTTTTCATTGAATTTTACATAGGGAGAAACAGCAGCACCTTCGTCACCAAGTAAAACAGTGCAAGTATCAAATACCATAAGTACCTCTCCAAGAGTTCGTCAACAGCCACGTACTATCAGTCGAACTGCAGTTTATAAATTGGAATCAGAAGACAGTAGCGACGATAAACCAATCGCCCAAAAGAGATCCCAACGCGTAATAGCATCATCGTCTGGTTTAAAACGGTTGAAAACTGAACCGGCTGAATCAACGATAATTGGCACCGTCGACACTAAAGGTGATGGTGATTTTATTGAACTACCAATTGAAATACCCACAAAATCGGAAACGGAATATGCAGATGATACGGAAGAAGTGGAAGGTGGTGAACAGGAAACTACATATGTTGAAGATGAAACATACGGCGATATGAAATACGATGAAACTTATTTTACGGAAAATGATGAGACTGGAAAAGCAGGCATGTCTGGATTTAGTGAAACATACGAAGGGGATACTACTACTGAAGGCCAAGGTCAGTCTATTTACTAAACTCATATTTATTAGTGGTCAAAACAGAGTTCATCATTTACTAAGAGTTCCTTTAATTATTAGTAAATTAATATTGAAATCAATACATGGGTCTTTTCAATCTCTTGAGAGACTATTTAATATCAGGATAAATTTTTAAATAAATTACAAATGCAGGTAGGTGGAAAATGAATTACATAACAATATGTATAAATCAATGAGAATGTAAGGATGACGATCTTTTTATTTTTTAAATTAATAGTGATATTAGCGCCATTGAAGAATGATGAACTCTGTATTTGATTGCAAAGCAATTTGCAAAATGTGGTTCAAAGATTTTCATTTAAAGATAATTGATTTTATTTGTTAGTCATTGCATATAATTGCTTATAAGAAAGTTGAAAATGACCATAATTATGTGCAGATATCTTTGCAATCCGTTATATTTTAAATGATATTTATCAGTCTTAAATAGTTATAATTTAATTTTTCTTTAAACAAGGGGTGAATAATTATTACATTGCCCTTACACATATAATATCTTAAATGAGATTCAGTTGATAGTCTCCCTAAATGAGTACTACTGAATTTATAAAACTATTAAATTTATACTTTGATTCTTTTCGAATGTACATACATATTGACAATTTTTAACATGTTGACTCAATAATTGAAAATTGGAGAGTTATTATATTTTTTATGAACATGATTTATATATCATGTGAAGACAGTGCAGTGGTTTTGGTTAACAATAAGTGTAAAGTGAGTGAAAATAAATAATAATATTGAACACGGATAAGAATGTTAAGATTCAAATCATGGTTTGTATTGCAATTGCCATTCGAGGTTAGTATGTGCAAGTAGTTTTATTTTGGATATAATACATTATATCCGTAGAAAATAAGTTTTTATTAATTTTTCAGCAATCTTGTTGTTTTAGTGCAGTGTAATTGTGTGTTAATAATGGATTAAAATGATTATCACAAGTAAATTTAAAAAATATATATTATATGAATGTATGTATATGTCATAATATGTACATTAACGAATCATAGTTACGTATTCTCTTGCTCGGTTGATCCAGCAAAAGTCATTCACAAAGTGTTAGTTTGTTCGATTTTAAAGGAAAAATTATGATTACTTCTAATGGATCATCACAAAATAGATTTACTTTTCATTCTTAAATTCATTCAATAGATAATTTAAATTCTTTGAAACTAAAGTGTGAATGGGTTCTACATATATTTATATCATAAGGGAATTTCTCGTTTTTCTACTCGTAGGTTGTGCACATTATTACTTTATACGAAGTCAGAAAAAACAACCACAATTGGTTGTAGATGGATATATTTATGGTAAAAAGATTACGCATGCAAATGGTCTGACAACATGGAGGTGTTGCGATGCGCGTAATATTAAATGTACAGCTGTTTGTCTAACAAAAGATAAAATGTTAGTTATACGGAAAAGAAAACATAATCATGATCCTCATTGGGATCGATTATCGAATCGTCTTAAATTGGATATATCTGTATCAGAAGAATATCAACCTAATTAGTGTCACATATAATTTATCTTATGTACATAGTTAATCAGAATTAATGGAAGTTTTATGTTCACGTATGTGTGAAATATGATAGCAAATTTATTTGCAAACTGAAAAAATATGGTAAATTATATTTAATTGATTCAAAATGAAAGAAATATTGAATGGAAATGGACCTTTATCAATATCAAAATTAGAAATCTATTATGCTTTATATACCATAGTGTACAAGTTAATTATATAAAATAGTTTGTGTTATTCTATAGATGTCCGGCAAATACAACATTCATTTGTAGTCAGCCGAAAAGGAACATACCATCTAGTTCATAATAACTACTTATATCGATCAAATATGAAACCTAGTGGTCGACGTAAAGATGTTATCTTTTGGGAATGTGTTCGACAGCGATCAATTAAATGTAAAGGCCGAATTAAAAGTATTGGAAATACGATAATTGTTACAAATGGTAATTATATTAGCAATACATGTAGATGTCGAATCACAATAGTATGTTAGGTAAATCGTAACTTTTACCTAAAATCGGGTTATAACAAAGTTTAGTTCGAATTACACACGCTATATTTTCAGTATTTCATTCTAAATTCAAATTGTCTTATACTAATCTCCTTTTCTGTCAATGATGGGTTATTAGGGTCCATTTCCAATTATTGTTCAATATGATTACTAACAGTTGTATCAAACGGGGAATTAGTGCTTAATTGTATAAAGTGATATTGATTAAAGGCAGAATTGATAGTATATTTTGTAAATAATTTGGTTGGGTAGCAGTTAGTAATACGAGCCAGAAATAACAATGTGAATTCAATTTCGTTAGAACCCATTTTAGGTCTAGTTGTATAACATACTATTAAAACTGAATTTAATTATACTGGAGTGAAGTCAAATTTTTGTTTATATTTTCCTTTGTAGATAAGCATAATCATGAAACGGAATTGGAACGAATTAAATCGGCAGCCAGTTCTAATAAATTTATAAAAAGGAATATAGGATTAGAACCTAACGTTCCGAAAGATCCCTAACAAATAGTTTACGAATTGAATTAGCTTAATTAATACTGTATTATGTAAAGTGAAGAATCTTTGAATATTTATGTAAAGACATATTTCTATTTTGAAGATTTGTCATATTTTCCACCGAATTTTTATCTTTGTGCGAGAAATGGCGTTAAATGAATTTATATTAATTAATATATAAGTAATTAATAAGACAAAATTTGAATCGAAAGCGTATAATGCCAATCGATCAATTTTATTGTTATAACAAATTAAATTATTTTAGAGATAACTAATTTTAATTGTATTCATGCTTATAGATTTTTATAAACGCTCAGTAAACACCGAATATGGAGTTGTTAAGTATACCACAAGTAGTCGTGGCAATGTGCTTCTTTTACTGGATAATATAGGTTACACATTGAACTCAAAAAAAAGAAACACTTGCTATTGGGAATGCCTTAAGAGGCGAACACGACCGTTTATGTGTCGTTCGCGTATTGTAACTGTAGACGGAATGGTGAAATCAGTTCGTGGTGGTCATAACCATGGCTCAGCATAAATATGATAACAATTAGTTTATCATTGAATGGATTATCTTAGTAAATTGATACATTAGAATGAAAATTTCTATTTTTAAAATTCCGTTAAAATTACCTGTTTTTGGCCTGATTGTTTTGCATTTTCTATGGATGATTTCCTAAATTATTTTAATATTGGAATAAAGTATTACAACTCATTTTAAGTAATAAGAAATATTCACAATATTGCACATATTGTAATTAATTATTATAACAAAATGTATTTAAATTATTAAATTTTGCCTTAAAATGATTTAGTAGTAAGTAAATTATCATCAAATGGCGTTTTTAGTTTAGTTCAATGTCTTAAGCCAAGAAAGTGGTATTTTTTAACGGAAATTTAAAAAAAATTTCCATGCTCATAGAAATATCTGAGCTTTACGGGTGGTCACGGAATTCAATGTTCTCATGTTGGAGTCTCCAACCTGGACAATAATTTGTTTCCACTTGTAACGGAAATGGCTTGAAATTAATTTGTATGGAGTAGATCTTTTCGCAATTGCTACCAATGATTAGTTAATTCAATTATAAATAGTTATTATTTAACTGTTTCATTTTATTTCATTACACTATATAAGGACATTATTTTTTTTAATTGACTAATATAATCGATACGAAATATGAAAAGTGATGTGTGGTAATAACAGAGAGAAAATATATTAAATTACTTTATACGATTTAAAGTAAGATTTTATTTGAAATGTTGTTTTAATTGTACCATAACAGACTCAAGATTGTCATTGTCTTATAATTCGAAAACTTTGATTCTATTGGCATTGTATTTTAATTGACTCAAGCTTGAAATTCTCAAATTTTATTTTGATGAAAATTACACTAAATAAATTAATTTTAAAATCCGTTTTCCTGGATTTGTTAATAATAGCTTCTTCTAATATTATATTATTGCTATAAACAAAATTCGGATGCAGATATAAAAATATTGTGAAATCTGTTTATACAAATTAAATAATACCATTGAACATCGAAAAAATAAATGAATTTTGAATCTAACCAGAATCAATTTCTTTTGTCCAACAGGATATGATATAAAAATTCTAAAAAGTCCATGGCATACACTTTGTCTAGTTGTTAATGATTATATTTACAATTGTCATTCAAGACGTGGTAATAAGGTATATTGGCGATGCCATAATTATTCAAAGAAGCAAGTTGATTTACGATGTCGTGCTCGTTGTGTACTAGTTAATGGACGAATAACAGCCATGACCGGTGGGAAACATAATCATATGCCACATACAGCTAAAATAAATAAAATAATTCAATCACAAGCGAATCAGTCGTCTGATGAAATTTCAACTGTTAAACTTGGATTATTTGATGAAGATGAATATATGCAGAATTAAATTATTGGCGGAGGAGTCAATATGTCATTTGGATTAAAACAAATTATCTTAATTCAAGATATTCATCATTCAATGTATAAATAAAAGTACTCAATTCAGAGTTACATTAAAATGGAAATAGATCACTTGAATTGCTCAGTCAATATATTAATATTATTTGGTTCAAATAATGTAGATATTTATTTTTTATTTGTATTATTGAGTTTAAAAGATTCACGCAATAAGAATAATTATAACATAATTACATATAAAAGATTTTCTTTTGTGAGTTCAAATTAATATCATAAGTCTAGATCATTAATATCTAGTTGATTTGCAATTGGAGGCAATTGCTATTATAGATTTAATGTTAGTCTAATAAATTAAAATAATATAATAATTTGTGCTGTTTAAAAACGATAAGTAAAAAATGAAAAATTATTAAAATATTTGTGCATCTTTTCTTAATTGGCTGAATCTGAAGATATACATAGTATGTTCAATGACCATTAACAGAAACCTTCGTTTCATCATGGGCATTTATGTACCAGCAAATACTAGTGTGTATAGTCAACAAATTATCCAGTCAATCTGTTATTAATCTTTCCACTAATTTAGTTGTTTTTAATTTTTTTCTTAAAATTTTAAGGACTGGAGTATATTTATAGCCAACGTGGAAAGCCATTAATTATATTCGATGGTTATTTATTTCGAAAAAATCGAGCTACTCATTGGCGTTGTATCCGGGCAACTAAATACAAATGTCGTTCCACATTAATTTTAAGTAAAACAGGTGGTTGTGTTACACGATTATCTCAAACGCATTCACATGGACCTGAAACACAGAAAATAGAATGGGGCCGAAAGGCAAAAAATGATATCGAGGAAGATATTAAAAAAGAGAAATTATTAATTAGTACTGAATTAAAAAATCGTCGGAATCGTGTACCACATTTTCCAGTAACATCAACTATGTAATTAATAACTTCGAATTATCCATCGTATAATAATAATTTCTATTAAATATTTATAAAGTTTAATATATCATGTATGAATCGTTTAATTTAATATTCAATTCGATGTTCAACTACATTACAGAGCCACTAAAAACTGAAAATTTAGTACCAAACTATTTAAATGTTTTGTAGAATTCGTTTAGGTGGCTTATATTTAATGATTTTATGAATACTATATAGTAAATTCATAGTTACATACAACAAATTGATTATAAATGTTCTATAAATAATATACAAACTTGAAATTGGGAAATATTCAATTGACAGCACTATTTACAATATTTGAATTGAACATTCACAAACACAATATCGATGAACATTTCGTGATGTTACTGTTTATAGATATATGTATGTACCTCTGATGAATTACAAGATCATGATCCAACTTATAGCGGTATCATAGATTATACAATAATTGTTTTACCACTTAACTAATGAATATTAAGAATTAATAATAAAAATTTTAGACCATTTAATGGTCATACATTTCACTTATAATTGCAAATATTGTCAATAACCATTTTACCAGATTGGCTGGCGTTGAGTATGCCATTGCTATTATTAGTCGAATAATGTGTAACTCATCGTTTGATTTTTCAGACTATCCGTTAGGTGTTTGGATTGATGATGCCAAATATGAACTGATACCCAACCAGAAGAGTGGCAAAAATTTAAAGTTCAATGGATATGTTTACAGAAAGGAAGCGAATTTTAAATCATCTACTAATTGGGTATGTGCTTTTGGGAACGGAAAACGTCAAAATGAAAATAAATGTGCAGCACGTTGTGTCACAACCGAAAAAGGATCAATTAAACTGGGAAAACATAAACACAATCATTAAATATAATCATCACCTACATAAAATTAGAATTGTTGTGTTTATATCAGTTACAGCAGCATATTATGTTACTGACTGAGATGAACTTATCAAAAGTCCACTTATATTATTTGTGTCAATTCAATTTATTATAAAAATCCATTAAGTTTTTCAAATGTACTAAATACAGAATCTTAGTTACACGTAAAGGCTTTTCTTTTAATAGTCTTATGAAACACACTTGTGTTAATTTGCTTCATGATATATGCGATTTTAGACAGCAAACCATCATTTTTGTGAAATAAGATTTTTTTTTGTTTCTTACATAAAAAATATACCAAAAATTCTAAAGCGTTGGAATTATGAAATTAATTGCGTAAATGAAATTTATTAAATTGTAACGGTGATGAATTTTCTTTTATTTTAGGGATTATTAATAGTGACGATGTACGATTCTTAATGAGTCGTCGTGGAAGACCTCAATTATACTATCATGGTTTCCTATTTAACAGGGATTGTGTACGCAAGGACAGTATTTATTGGCGTTGTAGCGAGTCAAGACGTGGTACCTGCTTGGCACGTGTGATCTCAGATAGTAATAATACGATTACTGAAAAGCAACCTTTCCATGATCATCCGCCTAACTATTTGCGAATTATCGGAAAGAAAATAATTTCGGATAATGATATACTTGGAGCAATTTAAATTCAAATAGTACCACTGCTTTTATTATTCCCTTAAATCTTGTGAGGAATGATATAGTAAAGGACTAAATTCTTTTTATGGCGAACGTTTATTTATAAAAAAATGCGCTGTGTAAATTACGAATACTATTTCTATAAATAAACATTTAAATAATCATAACAAAATTACGAGTTAGATTCCATCTGTGAGACTATTCATAGATTTGTTTTATAATTAGAAAACTGAAAGGATTAAAGCATTATTTTAATCATTACCGGTAAGTCGTTTACCTTACACTAAATATCAATATCATACATAACTGAATAATTTAACTGTTAAGTAAAAATAAAGTTAAATAATATGAGTGTGTTTCATACAACGAGATATTTTTTTTTCTTTTAATTCCAGACCAAAAGAAATACCGTGCGATATTTTCGCAAACGTCAAGAGGAAAAGATCAATTAATACTTTGTGATCAACCATTTATTTATGAAAAATCAATTCGTTTGAGTAATGGTTTTATAAAACGTTTCTGGCGATGCAATCAATGGTGGAACCAAAAATGTCGTGCCCGCGTTTATACAATAAATGACGAAGTAACACTGTTACAAGATAAGCATACCCACGAGGAAGTTGTTAAACGCAAAAAAAGAATGACTAAACGTGAAAAAATAAATTCTTTGTCTGTTAAACAAGAATTTGTTTATAGGATAAAGAATTAGAATTAAAACTTATAAATAATTTTAAAATTTCATGTTCACATAATAAGTTGTTAATTCATAAATTAATCATTTGAATGATAAGCGAATAAGTATTTATAAATATAAGAAGAAAATAGAAAATGACATTTTATTTTCATTTCACCATTAACAGTTTTATTATGTGTTTTTAAAATTTTAATTGTAATGTTAATAAGTATTACTTTTATTTTAATTTTAGCGAGTGAACATTTAACCGTGGATTCGATTCCATTACATTCTGGAAGTCGAGTGTATGTACCTCGACAAAAATTAATAAAAATCTTCTCAAAGAAACCATCAGAATATACATCACGATTAGCTGAATTAGTGTTTGGTATCGATTTATTAAAAAAAATTGCAAAAACCAAAAACTATGAAGATTATTTGGATGTTTTGGACCAGAAGAAATTAGAATCAGTTATTAGTATGTTCTGTTTTTGTATTTGATTGAGGAATAATACTAATTTAAATTTTAATGTTCTTGATATAGCTCACATAATCCAAGTGTTCAGTCGCCAAGGGATCCCAACAACTGACTATAAAGTTCGAAACTATTTGCGATTAAAGATCAAATATCTTGCAAACGCAATAAAGAAAAATCAGCTATCACGTTAAGCATTTTGATTAAATATTTAAATGTTTTAAAAATTGAATGAAATACCAGAAATAAAAGTGCGCGTTCAGTGCTATTTAAATAAGATTGTATTCGTTTAATTATTGTTTATGCATTATACCTTAAAATAAAATTAATCGTGTTGTGATAGAACATTGTTCAAAGACTTAACCCAAGTAATTGTATTCTAGGTAGAAACTTGGATGGAGTAATATCAATTGTGGATAACATTCAAATATTACATCATAATGGACACGGTTATAAAAAAATACGAGGCTGTGCATATCGCAGTTATTGGCTATGCTATTTTAATAAAACACTTGGATGCGAGGGTCAAGTGATATATTATGAATTGAAGGGAACTTCTGTCCAAGAACTTCGGGCTCATTGTGATGATTGTCCCAAATATGAATTGAAATAATTAATGAAAATAAAGTATTGATTTAATGCAACCTTTGGGTTTTAGTTAATGTGTTCATACTTCTTTGCCAACGAATTATATCAATTGTAATTTTTTGATTAAATTTAATTAAATCTAATTGGATTCATTACAGTTGGCTGGAGTTTAGTGAAAATGGAGCGTGACCAAATAAGATGGGACATTGATGAACACACATACGCATTTTTGGATTTCAGAAATCGGTTTTTCTTTGAGGGATATTCCTATAAGCTCAATAAAAAACGTAAACATCGTTCATATTATCAATGTAAAATTAAAGCATCAGCGAATTGTAAAGCAAGATTAGTGGTATACAAAAATGGAGACTTAACATTCGCCAAATTATTCCAAGAACACAATCATGAACCAAACAGTCAAGATCCTTTCTCGGCAAATAACAGTGGTTAGATTTATATCGAATTGTAGATTTGCTTTTCAATCACTAATTTCTCGAATTACTATTGTTTTTCAGATTTATTTAATAAACAGACAAGATTAGTACACAAGGGTTATCACTTCTATCGTCACTATGCCAGTGGTAATCGAATTTACTGGCGTTGTCGGCGAGCCAATGAAACCCAACGATGTACAGCTCGATTATGTTGTGACTCAGGTGTAATTCGTGAAATAGCTGAACATAATCATGAAGCTAATTAATATCAACTTTTGATATACTTTTTACAAAATGTACGAATTTTGGTTTTGAAAATTAGAATAAATTCTATTAATAATAAATTAAGCAAAACGCTTTTGAGATTATTTCGATAATATGGTTTTGATTTATCTTTTCTTTTAAATTATTTATATATAAATTATATTTACACTATATATGTAATTTATTTTCATTAATTTTAGATGGAGAAATCGCAAAATTTGTATCAAGTAAATTGGGAACACAGCAACTAGTCCATAAACATCATGTATTCAATAAACATGTAAAACGAGATGATATAATTTATTGGCGATGCAGTCAATATTCAGTTTTACGGTGTAGATCACGTATTAAAACTTTAAAAGATCGAATGAAAGTTTTAAATGCCGAACATAATCATCCTGTGATCACCGAACATAGAAAGTATGGAAGTGCTAAAACATTACGTGATGCTGCAAAAAGAACTGAATTAAAATCATCAATTGTTGCATCAATTGTAATTGGTGATGACTAGGTGAATAAAATTGAGTAAGAGTAATTTATTTAAAAACTAAATTTCAGTATAAGAAAGAAAAACAAATTGTAAACACAACAGCAAATAAAGTTGAGGCTTAATACAACCAAACAGATTTTACTTATTCCCCTATCAGTTAAGATATTTTAATATTTGAATTTATCATAGACTCTCAACTAATAATTAATGATATTTCAATTGATTTTTTTAACTAAACTTATTTTTATTATTTATTTCATTTCAGGATATTTTGGATTCATAACAGGATTCCGAGGAAGTCAAAAATTAAAAGTTGGGAATTATACATTTACTAGAAATAAGACCAATGGAACTAAAACGTACTGGTCTTGTGCTCGAGCTGGTTTACATAAGTGTAAAGCACGGGTTGTTACAATTCGAAATGGTGATATGCAAAGCGTTCTAGTAAAATGCGCTATTCATAATCATGATCCATTTTAATTCACTATTCCAATTGACTACACTCCTATATTTTTTTGAATGAAGTTTATGATTACTAAATTTTAAGGAATGTATCGCGTTTCTTTATAATAAGTCGAAGACAAGACTCTTGTGAATAAAATAATTTAGATATAAAAATAATTGTTTGAAATAATTTTGTATAGATATTCAACATTTTATTGAATTATTTTAAACAGGAATTAATATTTAAATCATTTCAATTGTATTAAAAATAATATTGTTTTCTTTTAGGTTTTTCATTCGTATACGGTCAAAGAGGTTGCATACTTTTGTCTTATAAAGGTTTTAAATATGTGAAGAACAGGCGAGCAGGATACAAGATCTATTGGATTTGTTCTAAAAAAGTACCAACAAATTAATTATAAAATCTCTAGGTTCAATTTAATTAATGTTTTTATGTTGTTTTAGGGTAGTTTAAAATGTCGTGCACGCCTCGTAACTGATATTGTAAATGGAATACAAAATATTGTGCAAGAATCAATTTATCATAATCATCCAATAAATGTTAGCCGTAAAAAACATACCAGAACAAATGATAAAATTATATGTAAAAATGATCCCATTAATTTTTCTCGATAATAATTATATGATAATACTGTAATAAATTAATTCTCAATCAGATTTGCCTAGTGTGTATTTACTACAATTATTTATGGTCAATATTATGTTAATTCAGTACCTCTTAATAAATTCTATAACTAATTTTATTTTTTATTTATTACAGAATACAAATCGTTATTGCTGAATTCATTTGCGAAACGCATAGTTAAGAAGTCAAAATCTAGACCGGTTAAAAAGTCATCAATGGAGGAGGATGATGTATCCTTTTCAACATCACTTCGTGGTAATAAATTATTGCACCATAATGGTCAGAAATACATCAAAAATAATATTTATGGGAAACAAACATACTGGAAATGTTCGAGATGGCACGGTGGTTGTAAAGCTCGTGCTATAACGTACCAGTGTGAACCTGCAACAGTTGTGATTAAAAATATTCACAACCATTTTTGAAAAAATTGATCCTATGACTAATGATTTAAATAATTAGTTGGTGTACAAGACAAAATATATAAAATATTTGATAATAAAAAGTGGAAAAAGCCACTATTGAATAATAATAAATGAAAAACTCAATTCAATTACCTGACAATTAATTACTGATTTCTTTCTCTCTTCATTTTCATATTATTTTATATTTATTCATTTTTTTCTAATCAAATTAATAAGATTTTTATTATTTTCTAGGCAATTGTGAACCTGAAGAAGTTGGATATAAGTTTCAAAGTTATTCTACACAAAAAAGGATGACAATTCGTGGTCATCCATTTGTAATATCTTCACAATCTCAATCCAAAATTTATTTAAAATGTGCAAAGTTTCGAGCATTCAAGTGCAAGGCACGTGCTATATATAATCGTTCGAATGGTATTTATAAAATCAGTCGTGTGGTACATAATCATCTATAAAATTATATAAAACATAACAAATTAAATGATAAATGATTTCCTTGATCGACTTACTTTAAATTAATAATATGTTGCACAAGGAATGTATATCATTATTACGAATTGGGAGCTGCTTATCAATATATTTGTTTGAAACTTCTTTACAATATAAATGGATTTTTTTTATAATCATAAGAATTGATGCTAAGTAAAGTATTGAAATTAAATTTTTTAATGTTTGATATAATATTAAAATGTAATAAATAAATTATTTCAATTAGAATAAAAAATTACCTCTTACATATAATATATATGTTATACACATACCTCCAATTTTTTAAAAAAATTACTATGAATTTATTTAGTTATTTATAAACTATAAATTTGTTTAAATGATTTTTTTATATTTTATGTTATACTAATTTTCTTTATTTGATTTTAAATTTTAGTTTATCAAGTGGAATATCGGCAATCAAAAAAGAGTAGAGGGCAGTTACTTATTGTGAATGGAACAAAATACTTCAGGAATAGAAAACGCGGAACACGGCAGTATTGGAAATGTAGCCATTATTATAAAACAAAATGTCCTGCAATCGTAATAATTGATGAGACTGGTCCACGTATTAAATTATTACATTCACATTTACACAATGATGAAAAAGAAGATGCAACTCGACCAGTTACACTTAATATTACAGATTAGGAATTATTAAATTAGAATATACGGTTACCAATAAGTTATTATAATAAAAACAATGGTTTTGATTATATCTTGAAATATTACATGTATTTAGTACAATGTCTTAATTAATATTGTTCAGCTTAGAGTATAAAATTCATTTAAAATACTGTATAAATTTAATAAGTGGTAATTATGCTTTTGAATTATTTAACTATCAATTATTATATTAATGTAATTTTAATTTTTTTTTCTTTCAGATAAAAATTTCATTGAAAAGTATTTCGAAATAAGTATGACTCAAAATGGCAAACGAATTTTAGTAATGGATCAGTATCGTTATACTTATGATAGAGATGATAAATCTTTAGTCTACTGGAGATGTCATGAATTTATAAAATCTAAATGTCCGGCTCAGGTGATAACAACAAAGGAATTACAATCTCCGAATATAATCATTGTAAATGATGTTCATATACACACCAGAAATCGTTGAAACTTGTAAACATTTTAACTGAATAAATGATTTTTTATGTTTGATCTATCATGACTATTTTATATTTGTATCTATGTATCTTTGTATCACTTATTTTTAATGATTGAACATTTATTTTTATATTGAATAATAATATTTTGTCTCTTTATTTTATAGAATTGGATGTGCAATTTACACAATCATTGCGTGGTAGACCTGCAATTACAGCCAATGGTACACGGTATCTTATGATGAGCGAAACGGATAAAAAAATTTTATGGCGTTGCAGTTCGATGGCGACAAAGAAATTAAAATGTCCAGCACGTATTACTATGTACAAAGAAAAACCGCCTCGGTTTGTGGTGAACCAAGCACTACATCAACATGCTCCACTAAAACGTGGAAATTATAATAATAGTCAACAAGATCCTTTTCGTGTCTCCATACAATACACTTAGTTGTATATCTTAAAATAAATGTAGCCAGAACCTAAATTACCAGATCAATAACGAAAATGTAAATTCTATGCTTTTATGTTGAATATAATTAATCAAAGATTGACTAAAATCACAAGTTAAAATGAAATTATCATTTACTTTTAATAAATTATTTGTGTATTATTGCAGTTTTAGAGAATATCAATGTTTCAATCTTAAATGATTTGAATTTAATTAAATCTAGAAATTTTTAGAAATTACTTGTCAAATTTAATACTAATTAGTCTGATTATTTTTTAGGTGGAAAAAGAATCGTAAGTTCGGTGGGAAAACTACGATATGCAAAAACCCAACGTAGTAGAGCTCTACTGATATACGATGGCTACAAGTATGTTAAGAATCGTCAATCAGGAAAGAATATATTTTGGAGATGTGCAAGATATGTAAAGCATTCTTGTAGAGCTACGCTATGCACCGAAAAGAAGCGTGAATTAATGTCAATATCGGAACAGTCTCATACTCATCCTAGGGAAATACCAAATGAAAATGATTCAGATAATGAAAATGTACAATTGTGCTGCGACTCAGATTATTGATTTGCGAATAATTATAATAGTCTTTGTCATTGATATTATAGCAACATAGCCGCAGTTTTGCAGAACATTTATCATTAACAAATAAAATAAAATTAATTTATAATGTTATTATATCATTTCCTAATGATCCATCTTTAAATCTCCTTAGGATGTTATTTGGTTATATTCAATAAAAATAATTAATTCATTGAATTTATAGGCAAACGGGTAGTATATGTGGATTCCAAGAAAGACACCAATTTAACACGTTTACACCAAATGATAATCACAGAACATGCATATGGAAATAATCAACACGAAAACTCATAATATTCATTAATGGAAAATATATTACATGGGCGATGGGTCGAGTTCATAATCATTGTCATGTGTACGGGTGAAAATATTCCTATGATTTGTATTTGCTGTTATATTACTAATAATTTTTACATCATTTCAGATTACTGACTGACTGTCTATCTTATCTAAATGGTAATATGCTGGTATAATTACAACAATTGAATAATATACACATTTTATGTCAATTGTAAATTAATCAAATAAGAAGCAATTGCAAATCAAATAAAAATTAACTTCATTTCACTTCGTTTTTTATTTCCCAACTTTTAATATTTTATATAACTATGATAGTTAATATTTATTTAAATGTATCACTTACAATGATTTAATTAATTTTATTTATTATTTTAGAAGAAGCTGATATCGAAATAACGGATAAATTAAATATGGTTAATGGGCAACGAGGAAAACAATTATTGGAAGTTGAGGGTTACACATATTCCATAAACAGTGTATTTGGTCACAAATATTATTGGAATTGTCGATGCCGTAGAAAAGGACAAATGCCGTGTAAAGCACGCGTTGTAACTATTAAATTACCTGGTGAACCTTATCAAATAGTAAAAACAAAGGCTATCCATAACCATGATCCTCGACCAAAAAAATGGAAATAATTAATTAATTGATTAATATAATTTGGAGATCATATTTTTCATTTCAATTTTGTAAAGTATCAATAAAGTCAAAAAGTATGATAACACTTGATTTAATTTTCTACAACATTTGTTATGTTTATATTATTTATGATTATTTATTTATTATTATTTAACGTATTTGGTTTATAAACATTTGTAATAGTACTAATTAATTAATTTCATTTTCTACTTTGCAGTCAAAAAACGAGGACGAAAATCTACGAAGACCATTTCTCCCAAACCAATCACGTTGGTAGTTGAAGATATAATAAGGACTAAGGAATCTTTGCCAATTGAATATGTTCCAATGAAATTTGGTGGCATGAAAGTGGCATTCAAAGGAAATCATTTTAGCTATCACTTCAGTAAAAAGGGAATTGCATACTGGCGATGTCTCAACCATGAGAAATCCTGTCCGGCTAAAATGGTTTCACGCAGTAAAGAAATGTGGATCGTCGATGGTCATCATAATCACAAGGAAAAGGCTTTAGTTAAAGAAGAAGATATGAAGGAACAGCTCCCTAAAACTACACCAAGTACTTCAATTGAATCAATGAGGGCAAAAATGAGACAAATGATTCAATTGAAAGTCAAAAGTGTTTCAAAATAAGTGATTATTATATAGTGCCTCACCTTATCCAGAAATTTGATTTTCTTTTTTTCTAAAATAAATTGATTTTTTTTTCTGTATTGTAACAAAAAGCGTTGATATAAATAATTGCATATCTCATAAACTCGTCAATTGAAAGGTCTTTATGAACAAAATATTAATCAAGTAATTCAGACAATAAAGTTTTATTGAATCAATCTAATATTTAATTAATTTTGAAGTAGTTCTAAGTCAACAAACATAATTCATTATGTTATGTTATACATATCAACTATTTTTATTAAGATTTTCTACATGTTCCATATTATTTTTACTAACGATCATGCTTTTGTGATTTTAGGAAAGAATAAGACTATAACAACTCGTGAATATGGTTATAATCACAGAGGATTATTAGTATATAAAGGATATACATACACAAAAACATCAATTAATGGAAAGGATAATATTATTTATTGGCGGTGTTCGCAATATAAAAAATCAAAATGTCGTGCAGCAGTCCGTACAACTGGGAAGGAACTAAGTCTTACTCGTGGTGAACATAATCATCCGTCTAAATCACACAAAATATTTGATGCAAAAATTTGGTCTTCTGGTTAAAAATAACAGATAACAGCATTCATAAAAACAAATCAAACAATAAATAAAAACAAAATATTTTATTTGCCTTTTTCATTTCTTTGTAATACTCTATACATTAATTATTATACTTGATTAATTTTAAATTTGTAATGGTGATTGAATATTAATATTGATTCTTTTTTTCTTTCAGAATTTTTACAATTGCTGTCACAAATGGGAAATGTAAGAAATCCGAAACGATTAAAAAACAAGGCGACTGAACCAATACGATCCAAACCAGTGCATCATTTAACTCAGGATTATAGGCCGACAAAACAAGCAGTCGATGAACGTAACATAATAAAGGTAGCTCCTAATGGACACGCATTAGTTTTATTAAAACGAACTCGAGTTAAGGGATATTGCGTTCAGTGTATTAAAAACAATCCAAGCTTGGAACACAGAAAGAAAATGGAAAAGATAATCACTTACTGTCCTAAATGTCCCGGTGGTACATGGTATTGTGAAACTTGCTTTGATCGATGTCATTTATGCTAAAAAAGTAAAATTTGCATTTGTCAAAGTTATTCAAAATGATTAAATTAAATAAAACTGATCCATTTTGAAAATACAATTTAATTTGCAATGATACGTATATTTAAAAAAATTGGTATGTTGCTAAACACTATCATAGAGATCTGCAAAATTTTGTAACTTGACGATTGGTCCAGGTATTTGTACATGACCATGAGAGTGTGCTGCAATAATCTTTTTCATTGATCCATTATGATGCAATTTTAGACTAGCTCTGCAATTTTTCGTTTTCCGTTGTGAACAAAACCATGTTTGTGTTTGGCGTGCTTTTGAAAATCGATAGTAAGTATAATTATCGACCACTAATTTCATCTTTCCTCTGATTCCCATTGTAATGAAGAATCCTGAAATTAAGAACAAATAATTTTAAGATTATTATAAAGTAATGATTTTAACGTTTGTGTGTCGAAAACAATACAACAAATTGTAAGATAATCACATGCAGGTAAGTCAAAATAAGTTATTAAATGTAAAATTAAAATAACATTGTATACATCGTAATTTTATTGGACAAGTTTATTTATCCTTTTATTATTATACATTATATGTTTTTTTTAACTATATTCCTCTTTGATTAATTTCAGTTTTTAAATATACAAATATTTGATAGATTATTATAATAAAAGTTATTATTAATGAGCAGTAAGATTTATTGATTTCAATAATCTTAAGCAAAACAGTTTTATACTCCAGAAATAAGATCTCAGTTGAATCGATAAATTCGAATTGCAGTATAGTATCTGTGAACATGAAAAGTAATTGATTAATTTCATATTAAAGAACATTTAAATGGTGTCAACATGATTAATACCATAACGAATATTACCAAGATGTTGATATAGGTAAATCTCATTTAACAATTTAGTAAATATTGCATCCTAAGTATTCCGTATTTTTCCTGGAATATAATTTCTATCTATTGTCGGCTCCTGTAAGAAAATATGGAGGCATCTTTCATTTTGAGCTAACGGATGACCAGCCACTTTATTTATAAATGTTTCTAGTCCAACGCGTCGTTCCTCAATAAAGTTTTCATCAAATATCCCGTCGTCCCCACGAAAGGGCATTTGTCTCTTCCATGCTTTACCCGGTAAAGGCGGCACAACAATCTATGATGATATTGTTCAAGGATTAGACCGATAATTAGCTTAGTTACCTATGCATTACAGTCTTTGTATCCTACCTTACTGTCGCGTTCTAATTCATTTCGAAGCCATTCAAAATCACTATAACGACGTCGTACGCTTGATTCTTTAATTTTAAATACTGGCAAATTCGTCTACAAAGGCAAAGATGAACAAAGATTCATTGTATTTTATGAGAAAGCTTCTGTGAATCACTCCATATTGACCGCAAATGCCGATAAACAGAGGAAAAGTAAACTAATTTATATTTGTTTCAACTTACTCGCATCCTAACTTCATAATCTGTATATCGTTTCTTTCCTGCTGGTATTGTTGTTATCGGATTTACAACATCAATTTCGAGAAAATTTGCAGGTACAGCATATGCATCATCTAATGTTTGCTTTTTTACATTCAGCCTTCGAATTGCATCGGCACTGCCTTCATTATCCGCCATAATTATCTTATTCACTTAGTAACACTTTCTATATGATAACACAGCACCAGTTTCTGTACCAAATGCAAAATAGAGTTCAACAGTCCCCTATTAAATTATTAATTCCGCCCTGGTAAAGTAATGTTCTGAATCAGATTAATTAGTTACTCAGTTAAATTTAATTTACGGAATAAAGAAATCAATCAGTGACTGATTGTTCAAAACAAAATTTTTGATATGAAGGAAATAAAGTAAGAAAAGGCATTATATTTATACAGCTTAGTATATGCCATAGTATCCATTAGCTCGTAATGGTATACGATAAGCGTGAAAGATTTCCGAAATGAATTGACGTATTGAATCAGGAGCGTGCGACGAGCGTTATAAACATAAACAAACGTCATATTCGCGTCGAAAAGTTCAAAATGAAAGATACAATCATTCATTTTACTCTAAAACTTTTGAATTTCTTTTCGTTCTCAATGGATTAATGTAAAAGCTTATTCGCAAATTTCATACTAATTTATTTATAACTGAATTCAAATGTCTCATTTACTAATTCAAATTAGTAGATTTTGTACTAATATTGTAATTACAGTTATTTTTACAATTATCAATTACGATCAAATTGTACGAAGTATATAGCTCTACGACATTTCGAGTGAAATGAAATAGTACTAATTTTTACGAACATGCACCGGGCATTACAAATTAGTTTAATTTTACTTTTCTTCGTAATTTTAAATACAACATTCTTCCTAGAGTCATTTAGCATATTATTTCTATTTATCGATTCTATTTTTTTGTGCCTCATTAATATGAGCTATCACATTATTTGCAATGCTTTTGAAAATAGTCGAAATAACGGCATCTGGTTGACTTAGGACTATCGGAGTTCCAGCATCCCCACATTTAGCTATAATTGGTTGGATTGGTACACTGCCTAAAAATGGTATATTCAATTCTTTCGCATACTCGTCAGTCTGTCCTTGGAAAAGGTCTATCGATGTGTGGCAATTCGGGCAGATAGTACTCTTCATATTCTCTACAATTCCAATTATAGGCACATTCATTTTCCGATACATTTCCACTCCGCGTTTAGTAACTGTTAGAGCCGCCATTTGAGGTGTACTTACTACGACCACACCAGTAATATTTATAAGTTGCGCCAACGATAAGTGAACATCTCCAGTACCAGGTGGTGTGTCGACAATTAAAATATCTACTGGTTTCCAATCAGTACCTCGAACCATTTTTTGAATTGCAGACATGACTAAAGGACCTCTCCATACAATCGGTCCTTCATTTGCTATTAGACCCATTGACATGCTAAATTATTAGTAACTATATAACGAAACAGTGACTTAGAAATGATTAATATTTATATCATACCATTTAACGTTCCAGTTAATAGGCGGTATCATAAAATTTCTATCATTGACAATTGGTTGTTCCTTAATATTCATTAGCATTGGTATAGACGGACCAAACACGTCCGTGTCTAGAATTCCAACTCTTTTACCTAATGTCGCTAACTGACAAGCTAGATTAACTGAAACAATAATATTGCTTATATTCTATGTGTAGCTAATGCATCAATATTAACTTACCTGATATGGTGCTTTTGCCTACTCCACCTTTACCAGATGACACTACTATTACATCTTGAACACCATCAATTGGTATCCGCTTCGGTAAAGATTTTCTCATTAACGTCTCTTGTCTTGCATCTAATTTGGTGGAAAACAAGCGGCAAGATCCCTGAAACGTAATAAAATGTTTAAACTTTATATTCCGTGACACTAATTAAAAGTTACCTGACGGAATTGCTCCCATAAAGAAAGTCGTCTCCATCCCATCCTAATTCAGTATAAGTTACTGAATTATTTTATTTTCCCATGAATAAATTGAAAGTTTATCGTACCAGCTGTTTTTTGTTTAACTTCTTCGCATCATATCACTTGAACCAAACGTTTAAAAATTTAAAAACAAAATAAATTAGCAAAAGAACAGATCGAATTATTATATTAATTTATATTAGAAATATTATATTAGATTGTTCAAAATGGCATCAACGTCAACTTCTGGGAATGTAAAAGGACCACCAATAAAACGATATCGCAAAGAAATGAAAGATTCATCAGAGGAGGAACCTGAAGACGATGGCAACTATCAACCATACATTCCAGTAAAGGAACGTAAAAAACATCAGTTACAAAAACTGGGAAGAGTACTGCAATTGACTTCGGAATCTGCGAATCATGGAAAATCATCTAGTGAAAATGAGCATGAAGAGGACAACACTCAAGAAGCATGGGGAAGAAAATTTAATATCAGTTTACTTGACCAACATACTGAATTGAAGAAGAAAGCAGAAGCGAAAAAAGTTAGTGAAGTTGAGAAGCAATTAAAGGAAGAGGAAAAGATCTTGGAAAGTGTGGCTGAGAAAAAAGCTCTTATGGGCGTTGCAGAATTGGCTAAGGGTATACAATATACTGAGCCCATTAAGACTGGTTGGCGACCTCCTCGGCACATCATTTCAATGTCTGAGGAAAAACAGAATAAAATAAGGAACGATTTAAGAATATTAATTGAGGGAGAAGAAATTCCACCACCTATAAAAACATTCGCAGAAATGAAATTTCCCAAATCCATATTACATGGATTGGATAAACGGAATATTAAGAAACCAACGCCAATTCAAATCCAAGGAATTCCTACAGTGTTAATGGGTCGAGACCTAATTGGCATAGCTTTTACTGGATCTGGTAAAACCTTAGTGTTTGTTCTTCCGATTGTAATGTTTTGTTTGGAACAGGAAGTATCACTACCATTTTGTAGAAATGAAGGTCCCTATGGTCTAATTATTTGTCCATCTCGAGAATTAGCAAAACAAACAACTGACATAATACATGTTCGTATTACTAAATTGAATTTAATAATGGCATTAAAGTAATTAAATCTATATTTTTAGCATTTTGTAAAACAAATCAAAACCAGTGGAATGCCGGAAATTAGATGCTGTGCCGCAATAGGTGGTACACCAGTTTCAGAGGCACTCGACGTTATTCAAAAGGGTGTCCACATCATTGTAGCGACTCCAGGTCGTTTAATGGATATGCTTAATAAGAAAATGGTTAATCTAGGAGTATGCCGTTACCTATGCATTGATGAGGCTGATCGAATGATAGATATGGGTTTCGAAGAAGATGTACGAACTATATTTTCGTATTTTAAAGGACAGCGTCAAACTCTACTGTTCTCAGCTACTATGCCTAAAAAGATTCAGGTAAATAATGATTGTTATGTGAAATATCCTATGTTTAACTCTATTTCATTGATTTTAGAATTTTGCACGTTCTGCTTTAGTAAAACCAATAACCATAAATGTGGGCCGAGCTGGTGCTGCATCAATGAATGTTATTCAAGAAGTTGAATATGTTAAACAGGAAGCTAAGATAGTTTATTTATTAGAGTGTCTGCAGAAAACGGCACCTCCCGTCTTGATATTTGCTGAAAAAAAACAAGATGTTGATGCCATACATGAATACCTTTTACTAAAAGGAGTAGAAGCAGTCGCTATTCACGGAGGAAAAGATCAGGAGGAACGGTCCAGATCAGTTGAGGCGTTTAGAAAACAGAAAAAAGATGTGTTAGTGGCTACGGATGTTGCTTCAAAAGGTCTTGATTTCTCTAATGTACAACATGTTATAAATTATGATATGCCCGATGATGTTGAGAATTATGTGCATCGTATTGGTCGTACTGGACGATCATTAAACAAGGGACTGGCAACTACATTTATTAATAAATCAACTGAACAATCAGTTTTATTAGATTTGAAACATCTTCTTATGGAAGCGAGACAGAAAGTTCCTCCGTTCTTGGCCGAATTATGTTCCGAAACAGAAAAATATCTCGATTTGGGAGACTCACAAGGGTGCAGTTATTGCGGTGGTTTAGGCCATCGTATTACAGAGTGTCCAAAACTAGAAGCAGTACAAACGAAACAAGCATCCAATATTGGAAGACGAGATTATCTATCGAACACTGCTGCAGATTACTAAAAACATAAATGTTTAGTAATAACTATTATATACATATGCATATGTAAATTTCCAATTTTTATTTCTATGATTTAGCAGTTTGAATAAAAATAAATTATAATTATAATAATGAACTTATCGAATTTTAATTTTAAATGTTTTAATGAAAATTGGACACAACAATACAATCTGGTTTCTCTAATTTAAACGATTCAATACCCTCACGTGTCACTGAGGTACCAGTTACATCCAAAAATCGGAGATTAGGAGCACGTGCTGCTAAGTGTCGTAGTGATGTATCGGTCACAAGTCGATAGTGTCGAACAACTAATCTTTCAATAAACGTGTCAGCTAATCTCGGTTCCGCTCGTATCCAAACAACACCATCCTGTACACCATGCGATGGCAGTCCAAAACTACAAATTCCACGATCACTAATCAATGTCGGTTCGGGTGGTTGCAGTGCCAGACCATGTTCACGTTCAAATTGCAAAAATCGATTGTAAAATGATTGTCTAGTTGAGTTATTTTCAATTACTATTTCATATGATAATCTAAATAATAAAGAAAATAAAGGATTAATGAATTAAATTCAAAGCTAAAAAAAATCGTACCTCTGTCTTTGTTGATCATTATTATTATCATTTGGGTTTGCATTATTTATTTCATTTCCACCATTAACATTATCTCTTCCGTTTCCATTCGCACCAATTACGATTATTATATGTTGAGGACCGCCAGCTGAATAAAATTTTAAGTATATCATATAGATTTTATCCACAAACAATTCCAATATATTGGACATGTTATATTTACGTTCTATTCGGTTACCAGAATTACTCGCCAACGGAGGTCTATTTTGGTTTAATGCATTTTCCCTAAGTTCACCAGTATTTTGACGAGTACTTTGTCCTGTTGAAGAGGAAGAGCTGGGACCAGCTATGACGTTTTGTGCACTTGGGGGTCGCAAAGATTGTAAATGCTGATTCCGTGTATTTATAAGCGTTCTATTTTGTGTAGCTCTCAAAATAGGAGACGGTCTGCTGTCATCATCGTCAGATGATTGATCATTACGTTTTGATCTATAACTTAATGGACATTCCATAATTAGTTCTTTTAAACTAGTTGTAACATTAAAACATTGAATATCGCTATCCGACATGGGTGTATTCCTAATATCGAGAACCTAAAAGAATTTATCGTTAATTTTTTCGTCCTTATAATATTATGTAACAACTAAAAATCACTTACTTCAAGTGTTTTAAATCCAAACCGTGTTGCTATACTTCCATACGGCACACACTCTGAAAGGGCCATACATCCCTGTAGATTTAACTTTCTCAATTTTGGTAGTTTTGAAAATACAATTAAATCGTGAGTGTCAAACCATCTACAATTCTCTAACTCTAACTCCTATAATTGAATATAATTTTTTTTTATTTGGAACAAAAATCATGGACAGAATAAATATTACCTCTAATTGTTTCATATGATCATCCAGCTTACTAAAGAATAAATGAGCAATATTAACTTGACAATTATTAAAAGACAATTTCTTCAATGTATGCGGGAAACTGGTAATTGATATCTAAAATTTAACATAACATAAGTTAAAGATGGTTTCAATTATAATATTTTTCAATCCAAAACCTTTTCCAAACAGAGAAATCCTTCATAAATGACAAGTTCTTCCAGATTAGGGCACAAATCACAAAAAGATTCTAACATTCGTAATGTAACAGTTTCATTTTTCCATTCTTCCTGAGGATAAACCCCAACCATCCCCCGTACTTTTATAGCTGTGGTGCCTTCATGCAAATAATTAAATATTGCACGCAAATCTGAACCTGTTTTAGGTGTATTCAAGAAATTAAATTCCTTCCAAAGACTCTTTTCCAGAATAATGTTGTTTAATCTGTGACACGTTCTAAAAAATAATAGATCGCATTTAGAATTCTGCCAGACTCAGTTACTTACAATATTAATTACTTTGCCAAATTAATTAATGATTCACAATCACATTTATTTAGTATCTCCAGGAGTATTTCGTCACTTAGACACAATAGCGGACTGCATTGTACAACGTCTTTAATATAGATTTTTTCCTCAATGTGTAGTTCTTCATCTTCATTTTCCATGGAATGTTTTCTCTTCCGAGATCCCATTATGTTATGATTCATTGTGTGACGGTGTAGTCTTCAGCTCAGCCGGGAATTCGAATACTTAGCGTTCCCAATTTATATCTCTTCGAGGATTTGTGAGTCGTATTATCAATTCTATTTTTATTAGATACTCTTCCTGGTATCTGAATCTGGACTGAGTCGCTTTGCAATAAATAAATGATTGTTTACAATCAGTCCTTATGACATTGCATTGTGCTGCACTTTTAGATGTTGCTAAAATGCTAGTTTTTATTCAATTGGATTCACTGTTTTTCCATTCCACCAAATAGTTGGTACCAGTAAAAGGGAACACTCGATTTTAACCCGAACTGAAGAACACTCTGCTCTTAATTTTAGTGAATTTAGTGCTATTTTAGTGAAATAGTAACTATACAAAAATTAATAACAAAAAGTCTTTTTATAAATAAAGAAAAAACTCACTTCGAATGTTATCGGGTTGAGAAATAGTGACTATTTACAATTAACTCGACTGTCAAAGTCGGTGAATGTCACATTTTACCATTTCTACATGTTCACTCTTTAATGCGGCATTTTTAAATTGACTTGATACTACCCGTTAATTAATTTTAATTAAATTAATTTAATAACTTTATCTCACGCTCTTTCATTAACGCAATTTTCTATTAACTTATTTACACCATTCCTCATTATGTATTTCACTGATTACATGTGCAATAGTATTTTATTACTGTATACAATGAAAATTGAACTTAATATCTGCAACAAACCTTCTTCTTGAGAATAATATTATCAAAAATAATTTTTTCTTAATTACCAAATTCAACTATTTAAAAATTTAAATGAATTGCACTCTAACTTTTTTGTTGATCTTTTCTTCTCCCGGCCATTGATCTGAAATAAATCAGTGATAAGTTTTCAATAGAGTATTACTTCAAGTAATTAATTCCATCTCAGTATTCTCTGGATATGAATCGATCAAAAGTAATTCTTTTCATTTCGGTCGGTATTGAATGCGAACATTGACACAGAGAAATAAAACATTTGAATAAAACCGAAGTAGAATTTTATTTTGTATTTTATCGCGATTTCCACACGGCGTATTGTAGAATATAAATAAATAAAATCATTATCCGATATTAATTCTTTTTAATTATCGTATTAAGAATGGAAGTAACAGAGACATCCACCAACAACGACGACCAAGTGGAGACATTGGCAACAAGAGAATTGCCCAACCGTGACATGGCTCTAATGAGTGAATATATCGCTTATGCTATCAAAAGAAGTGATCAGCAAGTAAAAGGAACCTAATAAAAACCAATTATTAATGAAACGCTCCTTACACTACTATTTAATATCATTTTAGAAAATGTTGTCCCAGTTGCCGTCTGTCGTTAAAAAACGTGTCCGAGCACTCAGAAAATTACAAGTACAGACAACGAACTTAGAAGCGGAATTCCATCAGCAAGTCTACGAATTAGAAAGAAAATATCAAAAGAAGCATGAGGAAATATTCCTGAAACGCCATAGCATTATAAAGTTAGTACATACATTATTTAGTTGAATTGAAATAAATATGTAATAACATGATAAACTAACAGTGGAATATACCAACCAACGGAAGAAGAATGTGACTATCCAGATGCAGAAATATCCCCAGATATATTGCAAGCAATGCAGGCATTAAATGTTAATCGGGATGGAGCCGATACTGTAACACCCGTTGAAAACATTGACATAAATGGAGTTCCTAATTTCTGGTTGAATATATTCAAGTATGTTCCATTGTTTGAATCTATGGTCAAGGAAACGGATGAACCAGTTTTAAAAGTTTGATATGCTCTTTTGAAAGTTTTGAATATCTCTATTTTATTACATTTCTAATTATTATCTACTTTCAGTATCTCACAGATATTCGTGTCACATCTAAACCATTACCTGATCTATGCTTCACATTAGAATTTCATTTTGCACCAAATGAATTTTTTACTGACACTGTTCTCACTAAAGAATATTTAATGAAATGTACACCGGACCCAGAAGACCCATTCTCATTTGATGGTCCAGAGATCTACAAGTCAAGAGGATGTGAGATCCACTGGAAAGAAGGAAAAGATTTAACTGTGAAAACTGTTAAAAAGAAGCATCAATTGTGTCAAGACAGGGGTATTTGTTTTAAATATTCAAGGGGATTTTGGTTAAATTCAGATTTCATTTTGTTTTAGCTGGACATCCAAGAACAGTTAAAACGGAGACATTCTTTAATTATTTTGATCCACCGGAAATTCCTGAGGACGAGAATGATCCCCAATTTGATGAGATTAATGTAAGATTTTCATAAATATAGAGCTATTTTAATTTAGTTTCTATAAAGTTTGCTTACATACAGAATCTATTGGAGGCAGATTTTGAAATTGGACATTTCTTAAAGGAGCGTGTCATTCCGCGAGCAATCTTGTATTTCACAGGTGAAAATGACGATGACATTACCGAAGATTCATCTGATACTATGGCTAGCGAAGATTATGAAATTTCTGAGGAATCTGTTGGGAATGAAGACGCGCTGACAAATAATGATGGTGAGGGAGATGTTCCCGCATGAATAAGAAGATTCGTTAGAGGACAAGTTGAGAATCCGTTACAATTGAATATTGCAATTTTCCACGGTTTTACAATTCATTTTTATCTGTGCGAGATGCAACACGATTTTGGTGTTTATTTAATTCCTTCCAGACATTTATTGATAGCTTCTTACTAACTTTCAACCAATTTATTATAACTTCATTGAATAAATCGTTTTTTAGTTTATACCATTTCGCTTTAAACTAATTAATTGTAGATTTAAAATTTTTTTTCATAGATTATTTTTCTGGTTCTGGTAAAATTGGTAAGAATTATTAAATTACTGGAAATACGTTCGCCAGACTTGGAACGACCGTTTCAATATTTTGCCAATTGGTAATGGAATCTGGTGTGCAGGAGAGCCAGAGTCGCACTAAGCCAGAGTTAAGTTAACGGAAACATCTCACAATTCGTCCGATTATGCGGCCAGGATACATAAAACTATACATCAGATTCTGATTAATTTCAAACTAATAGTCGCTGCGAACGGTGAAGAAGAAAAATTGTTAAGTATACTTTTTACCGTGTTGTACTTATTTCACCGTTGACATTTGCGGGCCGCTGTCAGATTGTCAGATTGATTGAATCGTCAAATCGAATCGAAATATAAATATTATTGTTATTAGGCTAAAATCAAGTTGAAATCAAATTAAATAGACGTAAAAACTAATAGCATCTCTAAATTAAAAAAGAGAATATTCCAATCATAACTATGTCAAGTGAATACGATTATGTTGCTCGAGGTAAATTGAAACTGAAAAAACCGACCCAACAATTGAAGGAAAAGAAAAAAAAGAAGAAGAACAAGGATAAGGAAACCAAAATAATAGAACAAGTCCAGGAGGAAGTCTTGCAATTAAAGGAGGGTAGCGGACCGAAGCTTACAAAGGCTGAAATGTCGTTTAAGAAAATGCAGGAAAAAATTGTGAGTATCGTAGCATACTTTATTGTTCTAATTAATCTATAATTGGGTTTCTTTTATAACGTGTCCTATTATTGTAGCAAAATCAAAGGATCCTTGAAATGGCTTCAATGACACATAAACAGAGAGTAGAGAAATTCAATGAGCATCTGGACAGCTTAACGGAACACTTCGACATTCCCAAAGTGTCCTGGACAAAATAGTCAATAAATATATTCGTAATAATATATGTATTCAATAAGTCTTGATTAAGGATTCGAAATGTATAATAATCCTAATGAAAATGTGTATAGTTTTTAAATAAATTACAATTTAAGAATGTGGTACCAGACATAATTTGTCACAGCTACATAGTTATTATTATTACTGTGTGATTGCGGTAGATATAAATTTCAAGCAAACATAGAATCATTTTCAGATTTATCATCATCTTTTGATATACTGATTTAAAAATTTTATAAGTTTGCAGTCAAATTAATACAATACCTCGAATATATAAATGATATATGTAAATTAAATAAAAAAACAATTATATTTTTTAGAAAACCGTACCTTTGCATTGAGAATCAATAAACAGTCTAAAAATGGAACACTGCGAAAATAAAGAACTTGGCTTTTACTATTCGGAATTGCCTGATAGAGAGAAGTATTTATCAAATGGAAAATTTGACTGAGTCCAAATTTTTAATAATATCAATTGTGAATGTAATTTAGAGCAAAATATCATAAAAGGCCCGCTTGGACTGAAGAAGATTGGTTCACTCACCAAGGATATTTAACAAAACTAGCTAGGCCAAAACATATTGAAGAAGAAATTCGAGCCCAAGCTCATGTATGTGTATACCAAATTGCAGATAATTGTTTGTTATAATAATGGAAGTTTAATTCATATAATCTTTTGAATGACAGGTGAGAAGGAAACAAGATAGATATTGCCAGAAGAGATTAAAAGAATTATCTCGGCCACACACTAAATCAACGCCATCTGAGCCCCCACCATTTAATTCATTTCAGGTGATGGATTGGCTTGATTATCATAAGCTTCAAACAGAAAAGAAAAATCGCAAGCTGCTTGATATCGAGTGTTATGTAAAAGCGAATATAGTTCAATTAAAGAACTGAGATATTTTTTTAATTAATTTTTTCAGGCGGGTAAACGTGTACCGTTTAGTCAGCTGCAGCGTTACAATAATTTAAGTCGTCCCAAATTTTTACCGAAGTCATCCAGTGCTGTATTGGAGAGAGATTTTTGCAAACCCATCCGTCCGGTGTCAGAAAAATCGTTAAACTTTAAATCCAGTTCAAGGCTGGAAGAGATAAGCCGACCACGCACTACCGGTGCAAATTGTTCAAATCGGAAATTGGACGAAATCGGTAAAGTAAAACCGAGTGCTCTTAAATATAAAAGTAAGTTATCGTAGCTAATTATATTATGGTTTTAAAAAATAACGTTTCTCTCATTATATTTATTGAAATCAGTAACAGAACATCTGAACAATCTAGCAAAACCAATATTTAGAAATATAGAACCACCTAGAGTCTTAGGGTACATAAATCCAAAAGCTTTAACAGCTCTTCCCAGTTCAAGAATTCAACAGTTAGCCCAACCACGAGTTCATCCTACAATCTGTTACTGTGAAATCTGTCGTCATACATTGCCGAATCAATCATCGTCTGGTATCAGTCGTGATATGAATGAATGTTAGTAAAAGGATATTCGCAACTTTTGTTTCTCTCTTTGTTTGTATTAGTTATTAGTTCCAATTTTGAATTTAAGGACTAATTATATTTTGGAATCGCGTTTTACTATGTTTTTTTTTAAATATGTTTCAAATGAATGTAACTTTTGTGCGATGAACGCAGTAAACTATTAAATTTTTTTGTGTCTTTCAAGATTTGACAACCCATACTCATCCAAATCCAATTAATACACTAAATTTTGATTATATTCAAAATAATCATTTTTTAAATTAAATTAAAAGTAAACAAAATAAATTAAAAATAATAACAAACGAAAATTTTTGGAAAAAAACCGTAAAATTAGCAATAGTCGAAATTATTTATTACAGAATTAAATTCTTGTTAAGTTAAAATTTTACATTTTTGAATTCATCTATATTTTGGAATGAATGGTTGCCGTTAAATATTGGTTTAAAATTTAATAGAATAATTAAGACAATAAATATTTTGGAGAATTCAATTATAAATCGAAGCTACGTAGAGACTAAGAGGATCTAAAAATACAGTCACAAATTTAAAAATAATACCAATTTGCAACAATGATGGCAAAGAAGCAATATTGTGTTCCATGTTGCACCCAGAGTCCATGCAACATGAAATCAAAACCATGTTGTCGACCTTATTGTAAACAACAATGCTGCCCACCTCGGTGTCCACGCCCTCCATCTTGTTGCAAAACACAATGCTGTCCACCACCAACATGTCCAGTATGCGTTTATCCTGCTCAATGCTGTTCACCTCAATGCTGCACACCCCAATGCTGTTCACCCCAATGCTGCTCACCTCAATGCTGCCCACCGCAATGCTATCCTCCACAATGTTGTGTATCACCATGTTGTTCACCTCAATGTTGCCCACCGCCAAGGCGTTGTGGTTCTTCGATGTCTTGCTGCCCGCCATGTAAACCATGCTGCGGGTCTTGTTGTAGCCCACCTTGCAATAAGTATTGTATGCCTTGCAATCCAATACCATGTGCTTCACCAAGGATCGAGAGTTTAGCCAAACCAAAAGTTAGGTATTTTCATTTTTATCATATATATTAAGATATAGATATTAAAAACTAAACATTTTAGGGATATATGTCACACTAAACGACAATATGGACACTTATTCTCTGATGCAAGGAAACAATTATTAGATAGACGAATATGCGAATCTATGTGTAATGATTATAATAGAGAGTGTTGTTTGAGTGCAGCTAGAAATTGTTGCACTTATAGACCAATTGAAGTTTGTTGTATGCCGGGGGGTTGCTGCAACGGAGTTGATTATCGAAGCTCCAAATGCGTTAAGTAAGAAATATGATAATTTATTAAAATCGAAGGACTTATTTTTATTAATAGAATAACTTCTAGATGCCGCTGCCCAAAATATTATCCACCACAATGTTGTTGCGATGATTGCGTTAAACAATGGAGGGCTTGGCGTAAAGAATGCTTCCTAAATGTGAGATAATGATTTTAAAATTTAGTTAAAAATACTCATACTAATTATTTATATTATTTTAGACGGCTTGTGGATGTTGTGCTTGTCCATACTATACAAGTTCTCCGTGCACATAAATCAACTTTTGAGAAATATAAATCGATGAAGATATGTCTGTCAACCAATTAAATTCAAATCAAAAACCTATTACCAAATCAAATTTTATAACAAATTCTTAGTTTATTTTTTTAACTGTTTTGCACGAGTTGTGCCTTTTATATGTCCTTAAACAATTCTGTTTGTAATTGAATCTGATAAAATATTTATATTGATCATTCCGAAAGTAGATGATTCGAATACAAAAAAAATATATATATATGTGGATTTGTTTTTCTTTTTGAAATGTAACAACAACAGTCCCTTAAAATATTAACTTAAATTTTAGGATCCTTATCGGTAAGGTTAACAATTTTGTATGATCCTTCCCAAAGTATTTTTGCACGTTCCATGTCTTGTGCCAAATTGCTAAGTGTAGCTTCTTTACAGTCAGAATAATAACGGCCAGAAACACCATTTAAATCTTCAGATACTGCGCAATAGATCGAAGTGGCGGCACCTTGTTCTTCTGTTTTAAAGAATCCCTTCGTCAAAAGTTTGAATGGATAATTTACTGGGAATGGAACATTTCTCCAAATACCAGTATCAACCAATCCCGGATGCAGACAATTGGCTGTTACATTGGTACCTTCCAAGCGTCTAGCCAATTCACGAGTGAAGTAAATATTAGCCAACTTCGAAGCGTAATACAGATAAACTGGTGGGAAAGTGTTTACTGGATTTAAATTGTTTAAATTTACATTGGCCAACCTATAAAGAGATGAAGCAACCACAACGATACGACATGGTGCTGATTTCTTCAACAAATCGATTAACAGGTGTGTTAACAAATATGGACCATAGTGGTTACTGGCCATTGTTAATTCAATACCATCTACACTCTTCTCTCGTCTGAATGCTAACGACATTCCAGCATTATGGATCAGAACATCCACACGTTGTTCGGTTTTTAATATATCATCAGCAAAATCTCGTATTGATTTTTGTGAACTAAGATCTATTTTCTTCAAAATAACATTTTGATTACCCGTTGATTTAATGATTTCATCTGTAAATGAATTCAACTTTTAAAACTGTGAGATGGTATGTATTTTTAAAATATTTTACCTCGAACTTTTTGAGATAGTTCCATGTTTCTGCATGCCATAATAACTCGTGCACCCCTTTTCGCCAAATCACGTGCTGTACATTTTCCAATGCCACTATTTGCACCAGTTATAATTACTGTTTTACCATTCATCTTTGCGTTTGAGTTGCACTTGCCACAAGTAACAAGCGCATAAAATCTTATAAATGTGATTAATGCAATTCCACCTGTAATTACAATTGCTATGATTGCTTGTACAATAGGACAACTAAAGTCAATGCCAAACAATTGCATTTTAAAATGAGTCTTATATGTTTATTATCTGGAAAAAGAATTCAAAAGTGTAAACTTTTGATGCAAATTATTTAAAAAAAAAAATAATTCCAAATAATTAAATATATATGCGATTCAATATATAAATTACCAAGCTCGTAAGAATAAGATTTCATGATTTAATTCGAAATGGGCAATTCAAGAAGGAATAATTGATTTATTTTCTCTTCGCGATTATTAAAATTATCGTTAAACATTTCTAGTAACTATTTATTTTTAACAATAGAAATTGACTGTATATGTGAACATACCTTAAAAATCAAAAAATTATCAAAATGATAAACCAAAGAAAAGTAACGCGATTATCAAAAAGAAAATTCAAAAAAAGCAAAGCTATTATTAATGCCTAATACAACTGACTTTAAATAATTCCTTTGAAAATTCAAAACAATAAAATAATTACAAAATCATGACAAGGTAACAAGATGTCATAACTTTTATGCTGAGATGTATGCCTATATACTTTCACATATTCTCTTTTATAAATTAAATTTATTACGGTCCAATAATTATGTGAAACTTTTACCATTCGTTTTTATTTAATGCCACAATCAAAATTAAACTCGGAATCTTCCTCAAGGTAAAAAAATTATATTGAGAAACCGTTAAAAATGCATCATGGAAAGCTGGTAATCCACGTAAGCACAGAAAACCTAGTCCAAGCGGCCAAAAACAATTTTGGTTTTTATATTTGATTTTATGCAACGTTTTCACAAATTTTGATCCGAATTGTATGAAATTTTTTAAACTAATAATTTGTTAATTATATAATTTTGTATGAAAAATTAACAGGCAATTACATTTAAGAATAGCGTAGGCATGTAGAATATTAATTTATTACTACACCAACAAAATATAATTCTACTCACCATAAAATATAAATTGGCAGCTTAACTTTTGAGTGATCGTTTTTTTGGATTCCGTTAACCTAACACTGTTCACTCTTAGGTACTGCGATTGACTAAACGTAAAAATTGGTGATCAAGTTACTAAGAGTATAGGTATTTCGATCAGTTTGGTAAGTAAATGAACACTCTCTTTTCAGTAACGGAAAAATTGTGTGTGTGTTATTTTATTCAAAAGTGAAAAGAGTTGGATTTATGTTAATGTGAATATAACTGTGTTAGTTTTAATGTTATGAAATGCAATTGATGATTTCCAATAAAATTTCTCTTGTATTGCTTATACTATATACATAAGATTGTTACAACATAAATAATATTTAGTAAAATATTAATCATTTATATGTACATTTGTATGGCAGCATAAGGGCATTTTACGTTTTGACCACGTTAAAGCACATTTTTTATTAAAATTATTAATTCAATTTTCTCCCATTATCGCAAATATCTGCCTACATCACTAAGCATTGATTATAATAATTATTTTATAGATGAGAGAATTTCATTAATGAATATTTTATTGGATAATAAAACTTGTATGTATATATGTAAAATACATACATATCTATACAGGTATAATACAAAAGATTTATACATAATTTATTAAAAAAAACTATATGTATGTTTCTATGTTATAGAGAACATAGTTTTTCTATATTAGTGCCCAACGCGTCGAATAAAATTCATATAATTTTTAAATAGTCTGAATTAACAAAATATACCTTTATAATAAATCAATGAAAGCACTGGGATAAAGATCAAATCAATATATTTAACTGGTTTTCTATTTTTAAAATTCAATTTTCACACTAATAGAAAGAAACGAATGCCAAGATCACACAATTGTATTATCTACAGAAAAAATAATAATAGTTCTCATCATTTTGATGAAATTATTTTTGAATAGTTAACATACAGGTGGAAACAATGAAATTAGTTATTCCATTGATAAAATAAAATTCATACCAATTGGTATTCACCATACTATAACCTAAACAAAGCTAAACACTCTTATTTACAAATTGGATTACAATAATAACGAGGGACTTGAATTTGTGTTAGAGTCTTGACGAGTAAGATCCTCACGATCTTCTCGGTTCAATAGTATACCACTGCGAGAATTTCTTGTTAATTGGCATATTAAATCCGATATACGACTCGTTCGTAGCTCTAAAAGCTTTTCGAGATGTTGTATCTAAAACAAACGTACTGTAGATTTTATATTTTAAAAATAATAATTCATTAACTTTATTTGTTAGTATAGTGATAGCTTGATTTCTTTCAGCAATTGTTTCTTCGGCTTTTTGATAGATTGAATATAAGATCATTTTCTGGGGGACCATTGTAACGACATCTCCGTTACGTTTCTGGACATTTACCATCATAATATCAGCTGGAATGGTAGTAATGTTAATAAATCAAATAAGATATCCATCAATAGAAACTAATCAGTACTGCATGAATCAAAGTTATTTTCTTCGTATTCCTGTCCTTGCAAAGCATCCAGTTTTGCCTTCACCATTATGTCATATAATAGAGATTCAATCATTCCCTGTATTCCTTTCGCTAGATTGACCAAAGTATCATTGGATTGTTCTAAACCGATCTTCTTCAGTACTTTCCTATTGAGAGTAGCCCAATTGTGCATTTTATTAGCAAATGCATTACTCGACGGATAGTTATGTAATTCAACAATCTTTGGATATAATTGTTTTAAAATTTCAGCCAATAAAACTTGAAAAGGTTATAAAATAATCGGGTAATTCATGAATAAATGCAATAAAATATTGGTAAGTTACGAACCAGCATCGGAAAAGTCTCTATTCAACTTTTTATTTGGTCGAGATAATGTAAATTTACAAACCCAAGAAAGGACTTCTTCCATTTGTTGAATGGACAGCTCACGCATCTTGGCTTAATGCACAAACAGATACTGCGCAATTAAAAATATTAATTATTTTATTCGTTTCTTACAATATTTGAATATTTTAAATAAAAAATATAATAATTATGCGAAGGAAATTTTATTCTAATAGTTGATTGCAATTCTTATTATTTACAAAATATTGGCGATTTCATAATTTTTAACCAAATCAAAACTGAAGTAAATTTACAAAAATTTCACAACCGTAATTAATCGGTAATACAGATGATAATCAAACTCATCAACAGTATACTTAAACTTTGAGTATAATCGACAAAAATTAAGTACACAAATCAATCCCGGTGTTTGATTACACAGCTGAAAAGAAAGAAAAAATATGAACATAAACAAAAAAACAGTAAAAAAAAAAATAATAATAAAAGTTATGGTGAATACAAATAAAATAATAGTTATTCTTTAGTTTTTCTTTTAAATTTATAAATCAAAATCAATAGTTATAAAAGTAATATTTGTGGACACAATAATTGATTATGGCGATACTATTTCTGGAGTGAAAGTGTGAGACTGTGGTTAACCATGAGCCAATACGGTGGATACCACTTACTGACTAATAAATATGTTAAGTTCTTCAGTATTTGCATTATAGTATCTTTCTTTGTATCATGCTTGCTGGGATTGTTGTCGATTAATATTGGTAAGTAGGAACCATATAAGTAAGTTGGAAATTATAAAAAATGATTGTTTTTAGATTGCAAATGTGATCAAAATGCGAATAGCCCACAATATCAATCCATGGTGTATCATGATAGAAATGGTAATAAATTTAATATAAGTAATAAGCCTAAATTAGCGGTACTCGTACCGTACCGAGAACGGTTTGAGGAGCTCCTACAGTTCGTTCCACACATGACAGAATTTTTGAACAAACAGCATATACCACATCATTTGTTTATACTGAACCAAGTGGATCGATATCGATTCAACCGTGCATCCCTTATAAATGTTGGTTTTTTAGAAACTAAACAGAATTACAGTTACATTTCGATGCATGATGTCGACTTATTGCCATTGAACGATGCTCTGTCTTATGGTTATCCTAGTACTGGCCCCTTTCATGTAGCCTCTCCCAAATATCATCCCAAGTATCATTACGAAACATTTGTCGGCGGTATACTATTAGTAAAACGGGAACATTTCGAATTAGTAAATGGAATGTCTAATAAATATTGGGGATGGGGATTAGAAGATGATGAGTTTTATGTTCGACTCAAAGATGCTGGACTGACCGTGACACGTCCATCGGGATTAACCACAAATCATGAAAATACTTTTGCGTATGTTTTCCAATTTCCTAAATTAACACTTAATGTTAACTGATTTTAGTCATTTTTTAGACACATCCATGATAGATCACATCGAAGAAGAGACACAACTAAATGTTTCAACCAAAGAGAAGTAACACGAAAACGGGATCGTACAACTGGTTTAAATACAATTAAGTACAAAGTGTTGAAAAAACATCATTTGCAAATTGATCAAATTTCCGTCACTATACTGAACATAGAACTATATTGTGATCGGAAATTAACCCCATGGTGTGATTGTGAAAATTCTGCTGATAAAAATGTAGGTTTTTCATTATAAATTACATTTATATACATACATATGTCTGTAGATAATAAGCTTTTATTAATTGTAATAAATTATATTAATTTCATTTATAAAAACGAAACAATCAAACTATTTTAAATTATTTTAAGTAGACCGAATTCGTTTTTCTGGTATCGCCTAGAAAACAGAGAAAAAAAAATGGAAAAAGAAGCGTAAATAGGAAATCAAATTAATATAAGAAAATTTTAATAATAACGTTCACATTTAATAAATTTTAAGTAAAATTACACAAATAATTAACGTTATATTTTTACTTAATCGAAGAACATAAACAACAACAAAAACGCTATAACCAATCAAACGATATATTCGGTATCTTTAATTACGCGAACAGAATTTACAGGTAATATAATTTTCATGTTTTCACTTCTTGGCATTGAGGCTAAATCAGAATCACTTAATTTAAATGTGCGTGAATTTTTATCATACGAACTTAACGTAGCTTCCAATAAACTGGGTGCTGTATTGCTGATATTTACATTTTTAAGAGAGTCTGAACACACCTTATTGTTTAATGATTTGGTATGTCGTGTAATCTCGGTTTCATTTCCATCTTCAGAATCGGTCACTTGTAGAGGACTATCACCGTGAATTTGAATCGCTTGACCTGGTCGCTTAAATTTTGACGTATTCTTTTTCTGTTTGCTAGAATGAGATGTAGATTGAATAGCAATTGTTTTTGAATCAGATTCATCCATTATTTCAACAAAACTAGAATTTGTGATATTGCGAATATTCATTTTATAAATATACTCATTTGTTATATCAATTTTTCCACTTTTAATATGTCTATTAAACAAACTGGTTAGTAGAAAATTTCAGATAATAGTTTTTAAAATCCATGTTTGCATTTAAATAGAGAAACAAAAATCAGATTTTTATTTAAAATCTTTTTTCTTCGACGGATAAATTACTTACAGTTTATCGGTGCCATAAAGATCATTCTCATGAATATATTTAATAACAGAATCATCTAGAATGTATTTGACTGAAAGTCCTCGGCTTAGGAAACGTCTAATCATTGTTGAGCTAATTTCATTTGGTATCCAATTAGGGATTATCGTTATATTTTGCTGAAATTAATATATTAATAGAAATTAATTCTATTTTTCATCATGGTATACATAAAATCTAATAAATACTTTGTAATCCGTTAAGAGATCCGATTCGAAAATATCTTGTTCCGGACTACTGCCACTTCTTGTAATTACAACCAATCCATGGTCTCCTAATATTGTCTTTATCTAAATAGAATGAATCATGTACTGATTAAAATTTATACGATTTTGCATTTATATATTATTATTACATCATCGGGACTCCATAAGCCTGGTACTAAAAATGATTTCAAGAGGTCCGCACCACATAAAAGTTTTATTTGAACTTGATCATATGTTCCTGTTCTGATTTTCTCAGGTAGCCAATGGGGTAATAAAGTATCTGCATTCCCATTAATATCATTTAAAAGCGAGTTTATATAATTTTGATGATATTGCAATACAACGCGCGTTCTACTCCATCCATTTTGTACCTTTGATTCCCAGTCAGATAGTTTAATCCATTTGGACGATTTCAATGCAATATTTATCATTGCACATCGATGACTGGCTAATGCTAAGCCAGTCTTTTTGTAATCGTCATGTACTGGAGAAATGATACCTCCGATGACTCTTTCACGGTTGGTTTCTCTAAAATGATCTTTTGCTATCTCTGCAACAACACAATACGGCTATGTAATTAACGTGACAATGAATAATCTAGGTAAATAAATTACAAACCAAACATTCGCAGATGCATTGGAGTTGGTGGGCTAAAGGCTCCACATGCCAATAGGATGATACCTTTGCTTCTAGAATTTACCGACATCCTTTAAATTCACATTAGTATTAGAACTTCTTAGAACTTATTGAATAACACTTCAGGAAAAATTGATTAAATCGTTGGTGTCGTTCCGATTAGCAAAAAAAAGCATAAGTTTTATTTTGATTTGAAATCGAAAAAATTTATTATCAACATCAGCTGTGCGCTATCAGCTGTATACAGTGTATTTCTGGTTTCGCCACCTTGTGACGCATGTGACGTCGGATTCCACAGAAGAGCAGAAGAACCAATAATTGATCCTCAGTGCATTGCATCAAATCAAAAAAATTATCAATCAAATACCGGGTACCTAAATTATTATATTATTAACTGTTAGTTTAACTAACAGAAATTATTAACTAAAAAGAAAGATTCGTCGTGTAATTCGTTTCTAGTTAAAATAAATTAAGGTAATATTAAATGATTAAAATAAGTGAATGATTTTAATTAATTGCTTCCTTTTTTAGTTGTATGATAATATTTGAACACAATGTTACGCTCTGGTGACCCAAATACCAGAGCTCATTATTTCCTACCCTTTAAAATCTGTGATATCAAGAAATTACCAATACCGCTTCGAAAAATGGAATCGATGCCAATTAGATCCGAATCGTTTATGTTATTCGGTCAGAAATTTAATAATGTACTTATTTTTGGTAAATGTTGTGCATTACGACGTCGGATGAGAAGCAACTTGGGTCTTAAGTATTATGACGTGAATGATGGTACAGGAAATATTACAGTAACTTATCAATTCTCCCGTCCAGATATACCCAGAAAGAAAATGATTTTAAGTAATTTCTATAAAAATATTAGTCAATAATGAATCTATTGTATGTTAACTATATTCCATCTGATTTTAGCTCCAAAAGATATTCTGGATCGACTAACTGAAGTAAACGGTGATTTACAAGTAATTTATAAGTATCACCAATCTGGAAATGGGACAACAATTAAAGATGAAAGTTTACTAAAGGATTTGGGAGTGTTGCAACGCTATATAGAGAGAGAATCTGAAATATTAAAAAGAAATAATGATATTAATGAAAATAGTCGTACTCTAATTGTTGGTATTCCGGTCAGGAATTTATTTAGCCAAGAAATTGAAATAAGAGCGATTTCTATTTTGAATTTAGATATAGAGAGCGCAAATATTAGTAAGAAAGTTATTGATAATTTCAATAATACTTACCAGCTTTTATATGAGCAATTCAACATAGATCCTTTTGCGAATAATGTTCCAGAAATGTTACATGATTCCCAATACGGTACATCAATAACTGATTTGAATCTCTCAACTAGTGATATAGAGATGACAAACTGTAGTACATAAGACTGATGAGTATTTGTCAATAACTAAGGCACTTAAAAGGCTTCATTAAATAAAAACATATCTTTAAGATAAAGTTAGTGTAACAAATATTTCACCAGGAAATATGGGAAACATAGAAGTGTTTGGTAAACTACCATCTCATTATAGGAGAAAGCGATCAGGAGTTAATTCCCATTATAATCGTCAATTGAATTCAAGTGATCTTACTTTAACATTCGCGTCATTGTGCATTATTGATTTACTAGGTGTTTTTCCAATTGTAACATTACCATCTGCATTAATATTATGTGGCTACTATGGCATTCCCTTGCTTCTTTTTGTGCTTACAATGCAAGTGTATACTGCTGTAATTCTGGGCAGATGTTGGGTTATAGCCCAGGATTTAGATCCTGCGATTTTGACAAAGAAAAGGTAATATCAGAACAAGCGCTTTGATGATATGGAAGCCATGTCCGTCTGATTTAGGGGACTTTTATAATAACATAGTAACGAAAACTAATTTTAATGCTTTCGATTAGATACCCTTATGCTGCTTTAGCCGACCTCGCATATGGAAAGTATTTAAAAATGTTCGTAACAATTCTTATTGATCTGACAGTGTTTGGCGGAAGTATTCCAAATCTCTTAGTAGGTAAAAAAATTACCTTAATTTTTTTTATGTTTTTGTATGAGAATACAGTCTACATATATAAACCTTATATTATCTTGTTCAGCCTCTCAGAACCTGCAATTATTAGGACATCGTGTTAGCAGTGGAAACTTTTACTTTTCATTTTGTTATTGGTTGATACTTATTGGAATATTCATGTGTCCCATTATGTGGCTCGGAAGTCCAAAAAATATGAAGTAAAGAATAAAAAATTTCGAAAATTGTAGTAGCGTATCATAAAAATTACGATTACCACCTCCAATTAGAGTTTATAAAATTATTGTATGAACTGATACGCTGCTAAACACATTTTTAATAAATGATATTTTTGCCTTTCAGAATATTATTCCATTTAGGATAAAATAATATCATATTCCTTTTAGAATATTAGCTTGTGTATCAGTATTTACTGTACTCTTTGCTACAACGCTTATCTGGTATTGCATCCTAGCTGATACAAAGCATAATTTTAATCCAGATTTAAACGAAAACACGAATTCATCTCAATTTCCAACTTATGAAAATTTATTGGTGGCTTATGGTTTAATTGCATTTCAATTTGATGTACATCCAATGCTACTAACCATTCAGGTGGACATGCAAGAGAAGGAGAAAATCAGTCAGGCCGTTTGCTTGGGAATATCCAGTCGGTTTTACTTATTACTACTAATATTAACATTATACTAATATTCATTTAATTTCAGCTACTTGTGTCCTTTCAATTGTTACGACCATATTTGCTGCATTCCGTTATGGGTTTAATGTGACTGCAAATTTATTTGAGGTCTTACCAAGAAGTAATATATTATACATCGCTCTACTTCTGGTTACACTTCAATTGTGTCTCTCTAGTGCAGTAGGCAATTCTGCTCTGTTTCAACATATTGAGGATATTTTGCATGTACCAAGAAGTTAATTATATCATAATTTTGATTTCATAGATTTGTAATGTATATAGATTCAAATTTTTGTTGTAGAGTTTTCAATCAAACGTTGCATTGTCCGTTCATTATTTGTTTGGATGGCCGTTCTTTTTGGTGAATTAATACCTCAATTTGACTTACTGATGGGTGTTTTAGGAGGAACATTGATTGGACCACTGATATTTATATTGCCACCTATGATATATACGAAAATCATCAGATTGGAAAAATTGAAGCATGAAGAAGAAACTAGAAAATTATTTGAGCTCTATGATGATAGCAGTTATGAAAGTGTATCTACTTCTGATTATGGGACGTTTAACTCATCTAATAATTTCAATAATGCAGTTCAATCAAACTCTTTTAATATCCCCAAACAGTTGTGCACGATTTTACATAGCGATTGTACCCTTTCGATTGCAGTAATTATTTTTGGATTATTTGCTACATTTGTATCTACTTATTATAACATCGTAAAGTTAAGTAATTTTTCGGAATTGTGGTCTCCATGCATTAACAATATAACCGATTCATTTATTACACTATTGAATGATATGGTTCAAATAAATGAGTTGTAAATAATTATTAAAGCACTTGAAATTATCAAAATAAATACACATTTCGTTTATATATTTCAAACTTTATATATTTTAAAACAATAGTACTTTAAAACATTAATACTTCTACTCTATTTCATATCATGATGCATCATAAAGATGATGAATAAATTCAAACCGAAAAAAAATTCAAATTTGATACTCGTTAATTGATACAAGTTATGCTGTTGAAATTATAACAAAAGTTATGCCAAATATAAAAAAAAATGTGTGCTTTGTTCTAATGTCTGATTAGTATCATCGCCTCTAAATTACAAATTGGATTTTAAGGTTTGTAACAAATACTGTATCAAAAACGCAGACTCTAATGTCTACACGCTCCCATTCGAAAGCAGTTGGTAAAAGAGCTAAAAAAAAATACCCTTTTTCGGCTATATCACTCTGCAATTGCATTTTTGTTTGTTTCAATATGAAATTTCGGACTCCAAAAAGCAAATGAAATCTACAATTCAATCAACGAATTTGAGTTGAAAGAGAAGCAGTGGACGAGCGTTTGGGATATATTAGCTACAATGGCACTTAACTCCAAAGTGCTTTTCTGAAATACTCAAAATTCATCTAATCAGTATATTTTGAGCTTTTGATGTGATTGGAAGCTGTTGTGACCAAGAGAATATGATTGTTTGGATTTTTTCAAATATCCTTGTTACATAAATAATTTTTAACTAAACAAAATTAACAATTTTATATAATAAGTTACATCTTCATATAGTTGGTATAACATAAAAGTTTAGTTGAATTTAATACTTAACGAATGTATCGGATAAATTACTGAATTCTTGATATAGTCATTTAAAAACCACGAAATTGTTTGATTTGAAAAATACTAATGTTGGTAATTAAGTATCTTTTTAAAAGTTTATCATCAATAATATAGCAAAAATATATAAATAAGTGAAAATCTTCATGTGTATTAATAATTAAGTTATTATATAACTCAACGTACGTGGTGATTAAAAATTCTTGTAGTACAAACATACATCTACGCAAAAAAAAAACTCAACAATTCTAGTGGATTAGTATCACGTGCACACCAAAGAATTAACCGAATTACAATGCAAAGTAATCATATCATGATTAATACATTGTGCAATATAATTATATTTGTTAGTGTATCATCTGCACTGAAATGTTATCAATGTGGAAACTATAACGACGGTGTTGGGTCTATAACACCTTGTACCAATTACTCAGAGAGTATAGCTCATCTTTACTTGCGTGAGTGTCAAAATCCATCGGATATGTTCTGTGTGGTAAGTGATCTACTTTATATCAATTCATTAATTATTAATTAGAATCTTACATATCTACTCATTATCATTTCATCAAATTCAATCAATAAATTTCAATAATAAATATTCTGCTTACAATTTTTGTAACGTTTTGTGACATGTCTTCGACATTTGAATGCTAAAAACATTCAACCTAATGATTTATGGACGTATCATGGGGAAAAACAATATCACGTCTTCTACTATATACTTACATAATATATGCATATATAAACATACGTGGACTTTTATATTATTTATGATATGAGTTTTTTGAGATACATACATATATCATTGTATATTCCATGAATTTCTGATTCATATCGCTCTGCCATCAAGAACAGAAAATCTTCCATCAAGAACAGAAAAAAAGGATAAAATATTCTCATCAATATGTCACATAAAAGATGCGCTAATATGCTTATTAAGCATTCTTGCAAACAAAAAAAGTTGTAAAAACATATGGGTATTGGATGTCACGGTTCCACAGAACACAAATTAAATAAGATTGTGATAAATTATTTAATGAAATTGAATATTTAAATTTAGAAATCTCAAATGGTTATTAATTATTTCTGAATATTTTCAGAAATTCGTGAATGAACTATCAACTGTAAGAGATTGTACAGCGAGCTGCAAAGAAAAAGGTAAGGGATAATTAATAGTTAACTTGTAAAATTAATATTACTTTCTCAGTATCAATTTAATTCATAATTGAAGATTTTAAACTTACATTTTCCAGATAATTGGGGATCGAAAACATTTTGCTGTTCAACTGACGGTTGTAATAACTCGAATTTTATAAAAATCGAAGGCAATTTATACATTCTCACAATTACACTCATAATTTTGTTTCAATTCAAATATCATTAATGATAAATTAAACAAACGCTTTTATTTTAATTCTAATATGGTACGATTATGAAGAATTGATAAACTTTAAAATATGTTGTTGGTTATTTGGATAACTATGTAGTTTTTTATTCGAATTAATACAGATCATTAAATACTACATTGTTAGCCTACATTGCCGGAAAAGTGACGAAGAGTTGAAAAACGCAAGCAAGTGTAACATCTAAAGTACCACTTTACCCGCTGAACTTATGAATAGATTACGCAATATTTACTCAAATGCACCGGGATATTTATGCAGTTATTAATTGGGATTCACATAATTCATGTACAATAAGTCGGTTTAATTGCATACTTTAATGAAGCAAATGAGCAAACGTTAATCACTGATTAGGTTAATGACACTGAAGGCAATACAAATTCTAAATAAATAACTAAATTGTAATAAATTCATATACAGTTAAACTTATTGTCAACACCAAATAAATAAAAATAATAGTCTAAAATGATAGCTAATTATAAGAAGTTATGATAGTCGAAATAAGATTTTTATTATTTGTCTTTTTAACGCGCCTCCAAAATATATCCCAATCCAGCAGTTTTACTAAATTATTAGTGAGTTACTAGACCGTACGTTACACCTATATTACCTCTAGCCATCGTTGAATACTATTTATTTATTGTTAAAGCTAAAGCCAATTAAAATTGTAAGATTCTTAAGTAAATATTAGAATAAACACTGTTTTTCTATTTTTTCTTCTTCATTTTAATTAATTAGTCACTCTGATTTAAAATACATTTTCTTCTCCATAATAATAATAAATTCAAATTAATGAATATAATACATAGTTTATTGTGCCATTTTATTGATTTATTAATAAATATAAAAATATAATGTTATACAATCGCATTAGTCAACTTTGTATTGTAAATATATGAATAAAAATAAATAAAATAATTTTTAAAAGTAATTCAGTATACTACTTTATTTGTAATTATTATAATGCAAAAAATCAATCGCGTGCTTTTACGTAAAATATTTGTTTTTATACAAACAACAGAGTTACAGATATACAGGATACTAATTGTTATATCATAGACATAAAATACATGTGCTGCAATTATTAATTGGTGAACATATATTTTAAAAAAGGAGTTGGCAACACACCAATAATTCAGGTGAATATAGCAATGGTTTTGTCGCTCTGATCGATTATACACCCCTTGCTAGTGAATGTTGACCGAATTTAATAAATATAGCCAGATGCTGTAAAATACAGGAAAAAATAATGCAATAGCGTAATAGAAGGTGGAACTATTGACATAAATTTTTTGGTATGTACCGCATTATGTAAACTTTCGTCATGTTCATGCACCACTACTCTTTTGATAGTCGAAAAAGTTAAACCAAACTAAAATTCTCAGGATAATATTGAAATCAGAATAAATAATAATGTGAACATATAGTGCATCTGTGGACATATACTGTGAAGTTTTAATCTTTTGAAAGAGTAGAAAATACCTCAAGAATACTGAAATACATGATTCAATAAAAGGAATAAAAGATTTCATTTGTGCTATGAGAAAATGTAAATTTGCTTTACTTCCGTATTCGCTAACACTTTAGTCGCCTTGATAGTTTTACATTTCTTACATCTTCCATGCTTGTCATATACATTCATACGTATTTGTATATACATATTTCTAGTTTCGAAACACACAGTTTTTTTCAATTACATACCTAGGAGGTAATGGAATATTTAATTCTGCATCCATTTATTATTCATCTAGTCATAAAATAAAAGCAATTGATATATATATACTTTAAGTTAATAATTATTCAATTAATTATTTTAATCTCAAAGCAGGCTCTTCGAAAATTAGTAACGATCGCTGTAATATACAATTGAATTTTAATTTTAAAATCTAATTAAACTAATAAAAATGAGATATTACATATCAACAGTAATTGGTAATATTTGTAGCAGTAATCGAACATGTTTAACGAAGATTTGTGTTGCTGGAAGATTTGATCAAAGAACAAGATCAAATAAAACGATTGCAACAACAGGAAGTCCTGAGGAATGTCGCCGTGCATATTCACCATTTGGTCGTAAGCAAAAAAATTGGGTTGAATGGGCTGTTGTGCGAATGGACGATATACTTAACTGGGGTCGAAAAGGTTCCTTATGGCCTCTTACCTTCGGTTTGGCATGTTGTGCCATGGAAATGATGCATATGGCAGCTCCACGTTATGATATGGACAGATTTGGGATTGTGTTCAGAGCTTCACCTCGTCAAACAGATGTTATTATAGTGGCTGGTACCGTGACTAATAAAATGGCACCAGCAATCCGAAAAGTATATGACCAGATGCCTGAACCACGATGGGTGATATCGATGGGCAGTTGTGCTAATGGTGGTGGATATTATCATTATTCATATTCCGTGGTACGTGGTGTAGATCGATTATTACCAGTTGATTTTTATGTACCTGGTTGTCCACCTACTGCTGAGCAGTTGCTTTACACATTTTTGCTGTTACAAAAAAAAGTAAAACGAATGAAGACAATTCAAATGTGGTATCGAAAATGATTACTAAATAAAAATGTTTTCTAATTATTCCTTACTTGTTTAATTGCTGAACAAAATTTAACAATAAGTGCAATGTTTCTGGTTTTTTAAAGGAAACAAAACTCCTGAAATTTTCAAAACTTCATAGTTTTTTTCAGATATAAATTTTATATATTTTGTTTGGTTCAATTTTATATAAGTATGTATTAAAATTTTGGTTTTGCTATACTATTATGAATATAAATCTTAACAATATTCATTATTGTAACAACGTATATTATTACCACTTCAACCATTCATATGGTGTTGTAAACTATCTAAGTTATCGTTACTTTGCTGTATTTGCATTTGTTCCATTGCATTCTGTTGTATATATTGATTCCTTGGAGAATTATCAATATTGTGTTGCAGTTCCTGCATAATAGGTGAATTTGTCATATCATTTATACTTGGAGTCCTTCGCATTAGCGGTGAATTTGTAATTATTTGTTGTTGCATTTGTTGTTGTTGTTGTTGTTGTTGCTGCTGCTGATTACTGTAATGCACCATTGGACTTCGAGGCATCGGTGATGACGGTTGGTTAGTATTGTTTATTAGTGGAGATTGAGGTTGATGTATTGGACTAGATTTGGATAGTTGTTGTTGGAGCATTAGTTGCTGTCGTTGCTGTTGCTGCAGCATCTGTCTTTGTTGTGCCATTTGCATTCTTTGATTATACATTGAATCATTCATTTGTTGTGCCACATTTGATTGACTAGGAGACATGGTCGCCTGAGGACTTCCTAACGGAGATACATAACCGTTAGAGTTTGATCGTATTAAATGATGCTGTTGATGTGGCTGTTGCTGATTCATTTGATGTTGTTGTTGCATCTGATTCATTTGTTGATTTTGTTGAACAATTGCAAATCGAGAACCACTCATTGATTGAATGCCAACAGACTGTGGTCGAGCAAACCTCGTGTTTTGCATTTGTTGATTCATCATCAATTGATTTTGTTGTCCGAAATTTTGACTTGGACTAGTCATCAATCTTTGGGAAACAATTTGACCAGATCCCACACGATGTTGGGGAGATGTCATTCGGGGTCCGGGCGACATTAATCGACTAGGTAACGAAGGTGACGGGACGGGCCTAGTAAAATATAAATTAATATAATATATTATCATTGTTTATAATATAATTGGTATAAACTTACCCTGTTGAGCTTGGACTAAATGGATTTTCCTCAGGATTTATGTGGGGGGTACCAATTCGAGGCGATTGTTGCATATTACTGTACGGTGACATATTTGAATTACCTTGTGTACTTGGGCTTTGTAATACAGAATTTACACTAGCTGGACCGGGACTCTGTGACATAAGGGGACTAGGTGAAGCTAGTGGACTACGCACCGACTGTATCATTGCATTACCCATTGGAGATTGCACCATCTAAAATTAATTGTCATTAACATTTATAATCACATTTATATTATATAAGTTACTAACATGAAGTCCACTTTGAGATCCAGGTGATGGTTGCATTAACGGCGAAGGTGGTGCCGGTGTTGCTGGCGATGGTGCTGATTGGCCTAAAACTTTAGCTCGTTTAGTTTTGTAATCTTGTAGGAGCAAACCATGCTGACGGCTTTGTTTTCTCGCATTTTCTAATTGTTTCTGGATAAATGTTTGATCAGCAGTTACTCGAGCTAATTCATTTGAGTCCACCGCATTTAAATCACCACCAGTTTTATTTAATGTTCGTTTTTTACTGTTCAATGACTGAAATTATAAGAATATAATGAAATAATATCTATAATATTATACAACAAAGTAAATTACTTTTCTACTCTTCCTTAATTTTCCAATTTCTTCCTCATAGTATTTTAATTGATTTGATAATTGATTGTTTTGACTATTTAGCCACGTCTCGTATGTAATCTGTTGGTGACGATCTTGTTCCGTCACAATATTTTCAGGTGGAACGGTTGGAGCTGGCGTCAGATTCGCTATAAACAATGGAACAGAACAATTCGTTGGTATCACATTTTTATTTATTGCGTTTTGTTTGGCAACCGATTGTTTCGAGTTTGTCTCTAATTTCGGTTGTGGAGTTTGCCACTGTGTTTGCTGTTGATTTGATTGTTGCATTTGACCAGGCGGTCTAACACTTCCACTAGAGGTGCCTGGCAACTGATTTACTTGTTGTTGTGTCATAGGCAAAAGATTTTGTGAATCTGTGTTTAGGACATCCAAATCCACACGCATTGCTTGATAGTCTTGATCTGTAAGAATATTATCTATTCCAGATTGTTGATTTCCAAGATCTGATGTTGGTACATTACCAGCCACTAAATGATGTTGTTCCTGTTCTCGTTTCTCTTGTTCCAGAAGATCTTCTAATAGCAAAGGTTGTTCCTAAATAACAAAGGTAACATAACAGCTCATTAATTATTATTGCGTAAAAATTTCAGAATGAATAAATCTCTAGCATAAGGCAAAGTGTACGGTAAAAACTACATTTCATAATTAATTTTATATACTACAAAGTAACTAACAGCAAAAGCTTATCAATCTACATCATAATACAATGTCATTTCAATTATTAACATTTGAAAAGGAACATCGAATATTGCCGAATCGTCTTATTGAAATGAAATAACCGCTTAAATTAAAATCCATCGAAATTTTCCAAATTTTTGTCTATATCGATTTTGAACCTTGCATTTAAGATTCCTCACCTGTAATAATAACGGGCGCCTTTGTATCGTTTGATATTCAATCGATGGAATAGATCCCGTACCGAATTGCTGTGCAACGAAAATATGTTTAATAACAACTGATATTTACCTAAATTACCGAAGAATTATATTACTGCCTATAGTTAATTTATGCCGGAGTGATAATATTGCTTTACCGGATCTATTACATTATTTATATTATTGTCTAACCAATACTGCTAGATACTTTAAAAACATTTAATTTGATTCAGTACATGCTAGTTTCTCATCTTTCCTCGATCGTACACAATAATATAAGTAAATCAATATATTATCATGCTATATTTATAAATTACTATAGATCAAACATAGAGCATTTTCGTAATACCAGATCGAAAAGCAATACTAACTGTTATCATATTCGATGATATAATTGAGAAAATGCATACATTCAAGCAAATCTTCGATTAATCAATATAACAATTACCCAACGATTTTTTTATAAATGAGGAGTTGCACTGTTCGATATGGTATAACGAAATATATTGGATCCAACTCAATTAATAATTTTGTAATGCTCAAGTAAAACCTGAAGCCACAAACCTTGTTATAGAACTTTTTTTATGAAGTACAGATTAAAACAAACTAATTTTGATGATAACATACCTGGCCAATTATCTGATTATTTCCAGGATATGGTGGTGGCGGCCCTGGATATGGAGGCGGTGGAGGTTGCTGTTGAGCTGTGTTATTTCTCACAGCCATATGATTTTGTTGTAATGCTTGTTGTGTGTGGTTTGGTTGGATTTGTTGTGGAATTCTACTAATCATACGTCCACCAGGCATTTGTTGTAATACAATACGTGAACCCGTTGATTGATTCATATTAGCTTGTACCATAGTTTGTGGACTAATACCACGAATTTGATGAATTCTTTGTTGTGCAATAATTTGATTTGGCATTTGCCTAATTGAAACACAAATATTAATATTTTTCATTTATGTAATTTTTTGATTAAAAACTTACCCACGCTGAATAGTTTGATAAGAACCTAAATTGTTCTGGTTTGTAATCACATCGTTTTTCATAACTATTTGTTGACCAGTATTTCCCATCGATGAATCAAATCCTTGAAGTTGCTGCTGATTTATTTGATGCTGTTGTTGCTGTTGTCCAAGCATATGAGGGAATTGTACCGATCTACGCATTTGAAGTTGCTGCTGCTGCTGTTGCTGCTGTGTATTCATATTTGGTTGTGAATTTGTATTCTGTACAATTATTTGATCCGAATGAGATTGCTGAATCATTGTCGAATTCATTTGGTACATATCACTATCACTGCCAAGTGGTTGCTGTTGACTGGTGTTTGATAAAGTTGGATTTGAAGTTGATACTCTTTGATGATTTACATTTTGAATATTGTAATCAATTAATCCACTAACAGAGACTGGATTACCAATTTTATCATTACTGGTAACGTCTTTTTTAGATTGCTTTTCGTCGTCCTCCTCAGCATTATCACCAATTAAATCTAAGCTATCTAAGATATTCGTCTTATCATCATCATCGTTCAATTCAGGATCAGCATATTCAAGAATATTAAAATCAGCTGATATAGCATTAAAAAGCACCTCATCATCTTCTTCTAAAGATCCCAATAAATCAACACCTTCCACTTCTCCAATTCCAGCATTTTCCTCTTGTTCTAATTTTTCAAGCTCTTCAGTCACATGATCTGGAATTTCAGAGCCTTCAGATATCAAATTTGTGGTCCCAGAATTAGCCAATTTTTGTTGGGCTGCTTGCAATTCATCTAAAGCATTTTGTTGTTCGCTTGTAGGCTGGTGAACTGTTTGTTGTATTGGTACTTGTTGTTGATTCATTGGCTGATTCTGGATTAGGTATTCATTAAATTCACTTACAAGTTCTACTCGTTGACCCTGAATTTGAACTTGATTTATTCCCTGTTGATTTTGCTGATTTCTTAACTGTGTTTGGTGTTGAACTTGTCCCATAATGTTGGTCATGGAGTGATTCGGTTGTTGTTGTTGTTGATGAACTTGTTGCATTTGTACTTGATTTATAATTTGAGATTGATTCATTGGTTGTAATTGACCTGTTACAGGATGTCTAATCATACGTTGACGGACATCTGGTTGCAAAATTAAACCACGGGGCATTTGAGATTGATTCATGTGTATTTGACGAATACCTTGATTCGCTACTGCCATTCGTTGAGGACGGGAAGCAATATTTGGAGGTAATGGTTGACGGAAAGTAATATTGTCAGATATTGTGTGTAGTGAAATTTGCATTTGATTTGATTGTTGATTGACAGGTATTGACTGAGACTGTTGAACTTGCTGTCCATTTTGATCAGTTACTGGTGATTGAATCCATGTGTTCTGTTGTAAGTTACTTGAAATTGTACCCTGAATATTACCTTGATTCATTTGCTGATTCTGTTGTTGTGTTATTAGGGTCTGTGGAAGTGTTTGAGAATTTATAATACCAGTTGGTGTTACACTTTGATGTCGCTGTAATAAATCACGCAACTGGCGATTATTCTCATTTACTGGTGATTGTGGATAGTGATCAGCACGGGGTGAGGTAAATGGTGAATTCTGTTGATTGTTGTTAAACATTCCGACCGGACCATAAACTGTAGGTCTTACAGTATCAGAATTAAACTGTGGTCGTGGTGTTCCAGGTGTGTGATTATAGCCACCTGCTGTATTAACACGAATACCTTGATTTTGATTTGTCATTATTTGACCTTGATATGCTGGACTGCGTCCTGGTGCATTAGGACTTTGATGACCAAATGTGCGGGGCGTCTGAGGCGACTAAAGCAAAAAAAAAATATTAAATGAAATTGGTTGATAAACCTGGGTACTTTAGATACAATACCTGAATATAAGGATCTTGCGGACTGTCAGTTTGAGGACGAGAAAAGCTTTCCATGTTACCAACATGTTGAATAGGAGATAAAGGTACTTGTTCATGTAATGATGTTGTTTGAGGGGAAAATGACGAGGTTTGACCCATTTTTTGTTGTATTCCTGTACGTGGAATTTGTACAGAGACTGGTCTAGAAATCCCGTGTGAACTAAACGACTGTTGACCTTGAATTTGTTGCTGATTCTGTCCAATTACACTGATAGGCATTCTAGGTTTATTTGTAGGTGCCATAAACGGTGTATTAAGATTCATGTGTGATGGAGTTGATGACGAATTCAATCCATTACCATCCGGCATACTTGATTGCATAGTTATAGTGTTAATATTATCTACGGACAATTTATGATCCATCATTGGATGATTAATTTGTTGTTCTTTGGCCCTATTCGCTTGCAATTGCTTCCACATTCTTTCTTGTTCTTGCTCCTTTATAGTCTTTTGTGGATTATTATTTTTTTCATGATCCTACACATAATAAGAAAAGTAGGTTATTGATTTATCATTAGAAAATTAGAAAATATCCTAATTATAATATTAACTAAAATTTTTACTGTGCTGATAAATTATTAATATATTATAAATAATATTTTACATGCTATGCCATTATTTAATTTAAATCTGATCTATATGGCCAATTATATGATAAAAAAACGCTAATATTTTCATTATAAAAACCATTAAAGTAGAGGAACAAAATTTTAATAAGAATGGTTTTTGATACTAGATCAATTATCCAATTAAAAGATCTAATGTTCTAACTATATATCCAAGCCATGCAGAGAATTTATGAAATGATATAGCAATGATAAAAATGCATTACACTTAAAATAAATATTAACTGGATGCCAAAATTAAATCCCATTTACTAATAACTTTATAACAAATGTCATTTAAAATACTGCCAGTTGAATCTAACAATAAGAAAGGAACGCCAGGCAACTCAAATAATAAAATCATGATATATAAAACAGAATATGGAACCACAGAATTAACGATTTTGTTGTATCATCCCTCACCGTTTGATGTTCTTGTGATGCTACAATAGTTGCATTTTGGGTACCAGACAAACACTCAACTGAAGGATTGCTATTTTCTAATGTGATGGTTGTAGTGGTAGTTGTGACAGGTGATGACACTTGTTTTATATCAATGGAAGGAATTGGTATGTCGAAATTGTAACCCAAATCTTGATTCGGTAAGGATGGTAAGGTGCGCATTATTTCAGAGGGAGTTAATACACGGATTGTTTGATCATTTGCATTAACATCTGAAGAAGACCCACTACTATCAATTTCATCTTCATTTTTCAATTTCTGCGTTTGATTATTCTCTGTAGTCTTATCATTCGAATTATGTTCACTTGGCGTAGATGATTGAACAAAATTAGACACAAATGGTTGTTGACCACCGGACGATGTAAAACTTGATTGTAAGTTAAATTTCTGTGCTTGATTTGAAGCAATTTTATTAATTGTTTGTAATTGGGCTGCTAACAATGGTGAATGTGTTGTTGCGTTAGATGAATTTACAGATCCAGTTATTTGGTTTGTAATAACATTGAAATTTATATTTGCATTTTGATGAAGAAAGGTACGCACCGGATGGACTAAGCCCGGTCTTAATGCTGCGCTTGAATTAGTATTAAATGCTCCATTAGGATTCACAGTTACATTTGGTGCCGGACCATTAGCATTCCCGTGAAATCCAAAAGGATGGTGGACATTGAATTGAGAGGGGTTTACAGAATTTGTCGAAATTACATTTGGAACAAATATACCATTCTTGGTAGCAGTTCCTATTGTAAATGTCTTTACAAATGGATGTCTTATTGATTGTTGAGTAACCAAGACATTGAGATTTGCTGCCGTTACACTCGAGTTGGACGTGTTAATTTTAATAGTAGTATTCCCACTAGTTTTGTTTATGATATTGTTATATGAATCGTTAGTTAATACAACTGAATCATTAATTCTCATTCCGGAGTCCTCTCCTGTAGAAATAGATTTCAGCTTGTTGTCAATTTTCTTATTTGTATCAAATGCCTCTGGTTTATTTTTAAGTGGAGTTAAAGTTGCAATATTCGAAGAAGACAACAGTATATGTTTAGATTGCGAATGAGAATTTTGAACAACCAAAATTGTGGGCATTGCTTCCACATTTGTCGATTTTATCTGATCATTACAATCATCTGATGGTAAATTAATCGTTGAAGATGATGACAATGACAAGGTGTTTGAGGACGTTGAGGAATTATTGGACATTGAAGATGAACTAACATTACTGCTAACAGAAACAGAAGGACTAGATGCTGAAGTATTATTAGTACTATTAGTAGTTAGTAGCGATGCAGATTCATTAGATTGTGTTATATCTTCTACAGTGATATCGTCAGAATGTCCTAGCACCTCTAATAAATGTTGACTAGACAACTGATGTTGTTGCTGTTGTTGTAAATTTGACTGTTGAACTGTTTGGCAACCAGAACCAAACGATAAAGTCGTCTCTTGACTCTCACTATTCTCCCCAATACTCGGTGATTGCATACTCTGCGGTGTAGATGCTGATGAAATACTATCATTTGATGCTGATGTTGGTTCCTTTTGAGTAATCTTTGTAACCTAAATTATGGATTGGGTAATTTTTGTGTGTTAAGGTTGTTACATTTCATTTCGATTTACAAATGCATTAAATAAAAAATTTAGGAATTAATATGGAAATCGAATACTATACAACTAAAATATGTATAAAGGAAGCTGCCTCAGGGCTATGAATATTAATTATGTTTATAGGATGTAATGAACATAAAATAACGCCCATTGGAAGAATTGTTTTAGTGTTCGCGTAAATAAAATTTGGCCGCATCTATGAATTATATTTTAGCTTTAAACATTATGATGTGCATTTTGAAGATTCTATTCAATGGCATATTTCAAATCATAATCAAACCACTCGTCATATGCAAAACAAATTTTCGTAATTTCAAATTATGTTAAATAGCTAATATTAAACAGGTAAAATTACAATTAGGTGGCAAATCAAATTCCTCTACATGACTGTATAAAAATGATAATATTTTAAATCCGATTTTTACTGGAAGATTTTTTAAAATTCAAATCGTGTTATTTATTAGGTTCGTCAAAACTTTAAACGAAATTAATTCATAAGAATTGTTTGCAGATACGAGAATTTGTTTTCACATGACGAAATTTTAAACCGATAAATTATCTATACGAAGGTGCTCCTTGTATATAAAATAATATGATTCATATTTATATTGAGCTTTTCCCTAAAGGAGTCTATTTTTGATTTAATGTCGAATGAATTTCAAGTGTGCCTTTGTGTATTTAAATCATGAATTTAAATAAATAATAAAATTAAATTTAAAATAAGTAAGTCTTACCTGTTGTGCCTTATGCATTTTCAATAAAGATCGATTATCACGAGCTTTTTGTAAATAGGGTTGACGTTTCTCGGCTGTTAACGCACGCCATTTTTTTAATATTTGTCGATACCGATCACTCCAATTAGGAAATTCAGCTTTTAATTCTGGATGGATCATATTAGCATACAACACTGCGGAATTAGTCGCTAATTCTCCAAGAGCTAAAATTAAATGATAAGGTCAAGTAAAAATATTATTTATAAAAAATGATTGAAGATTCAACGTACTCTCGTCGATTTGGTTTTTTTCTGAGCTCTTCGCACCATATGTAGAAGGTGTCGTCATTGAACCACTCGGAACAGCATCTTCAATTGGGGACGGTGTCATAGGAGTTGTTGGTAATGATTGACTCATTTGACCTGGTATATCATTTTGCATTTCCATTTTCCATATTGACTCATCATTAGGTTCACTAAACATTTGATTAAAATGTGGATTTCTAGCAGAAAGAAAATAAATTATCGACATTACATAAAAATTAGAAAATGATAATGGATTGTATAATTAATTCAGGCGTGATGGAGTGTTAGAGCAATTCATGACAAATTAAAGCAGTTAAATTTACTACACATGAATAATTGATATTCCACTCCATTCATACCTATTGTTAACAAAATTATTTGAATATGAAGAAAAATCGTTATTGTACCCCAATGGTTGACTATTTTGTCTTTGAATCGTATTATGTTGTCCACTTAACATTTGCATTGGTTGTTGTTGCATATTTTGCATTTGCATAGGGACTGTAGTTTGAAAAGTACCAGATGATTTACTTATCGTTTTAATTGGCTGATTCTCAATTTGAGAAGACATAGTCACGTTCTTTGTCATCTTCATCATATTTTCAGTATTCTCAACAATATTTGATTGCACTGTCGATTTTACATTGCCTTTGCTGGATTGCTGAACGTGAGCATCCTAAAATTAAATTCATCATTATTTTCCATAAATTATTATTGACTCAAATACAAAATATTACCTGTGATCTTACTGCTTCCATTAGCTCATCAACCATTTTACAGTCAAAATCGAAATTAGTATTAAACAGATCCAAATCTTCCTTACTATCCAAATGTGTATTATCCTCTTGTATATCTTTAGTTAAATCTGCCTCATTAATAATTGAGTCCAATTCGGGAAAATCGTTTGACAACAGTAAATTATCGAATGAATCGTCAATATCATTAGAAAGTTTATCTAGTAATTCGCTCTTAATTTTACTCTTTTCTACAGTCAGGTTTGGTTGGCTATCGATTTCATTTGCTCCAATTGAAATGCTTTGTTGCGGTTTATTAATTACACTTGAAGTTGATTTAGGCATTCCATAATTTATAGAGTCATTAGAAACTGAATGTTCTTTCACATGACAAATTGTATCAACATGAGACTGAGATTGAATAATTGATCCTTGAATTTTAGCCTTCATTTGCATAGATTCTATTACTTTAATTTCTTCATTAGATAATTTTATTGTTTTATCGTCTAAATTGTGTAATTTACTCTCATCCTCACTTCCACTAATATCTAGTTTCTCTTTTGGACATTCTAATAATGGTTTTCCAAAAAATGCTTCTTGTATATATGAAGGATAAGTTTCACTAATTTTATTCTTCTGCTTTTTTCGAATCACTTTTTTCTTCTTTTCTGTACTGCCATCACCATTCAGCGTAGATGATTTCATTTCCATATTAATATCACCATCATCTTCGTCTTTTGCATTATCATCTTTCCGCATATTTCGATTTCGTACACTAAATCCGCCAATGCCTAGTTTTTGTAAATTTCTTTGCCTTTTTTTCCTTAATACCAGTACACCCTGTTCATTTCGAACTAATGAGAAACCTTCCGGTGCCATAGTAGATTCTCGGTCCCATACCATACCATCCTTATAATTTTCAACTTCTTCTTTTCCATCTGCATTGGCATCTTCCAAGGAAGTATCTAAACCGCCAGCTATTACCGACTCTATAGCAGCATATATAGCTGCTTCCTTTTCATTCGATGGCGGTGGCGGTGGTGGTGGATCAAGAGGCGATTTATTTTTACGTTTCTTTCGTATCATTTCTAATTGTAGTGATTTTATGTGCTGCATACCATGCTCACTTAAGTAAACTCCGTCCAATGGATGTGATCCACCTAAGCCTAGTGACACTAATAAATCACCAGAATCATCAGTAGATTTTGCTTTTCCCTCAGTTGATATAGATACCAACTTTTTCTTTACAATTAAATGAGGTGGTAAAACGTTAGTCGGACGACACAATTTGCAAATGTAGCCATCATCCGAACATTTATGTGCCTCATCTTCGTTTCGTATTGAATCACATAAACCATGTAGCCATCTATCACATTTTTGGCACTGTATAATAAGCTCACCATCATTATAACAATGGCCGCATAATGGACAATTTTCTTTACTCGCACATGGACCACATTCTGTATAACTACTTTGCCAAGCAGAATTTAGCCCAGGATCATTTGAACCACATTTCAAGCATATTGCACACCATTTACATTTCCAATTACCAGTAGGAACGTTATCCAATGGTGGTTGAACACAATACGTGTGATATGATATATCACAATCATCGCATAGAATAAGTAATGAATCATCGTTTCTTTGGCCACATTCCTCACATACAATGCAATCTGGACATCTCCAGCCTCTTTCCAATATTACCATTGTGAGTTTAACATTAACGCAATATGGGTGATAACATTGGCCACATTGAACACACGCAATAAGACAGCCCTCTTGGTTAGTACCAATAGCACCACACATCACACAAATATCCTGATATAAGACGAATTTATCTTTCGCCGAACATAATACCAATCGATTTTCTTCATTACGACTTTCATCTTCTGATTTATTGGAATCATTTGTGGGGCGCTGTAATCCTAATCCAGGAACACCAAAAATACCTCTCATCTTAGATTTTGGACCCCTTTTGCGACCAAACTCTGCTAAACGTGGACGCTTTTGGAAGGCTAATTTACCAGCACCTTTTGGTCGATTACCTTGTAATCCTAATCGTTTTTTAGCAATTTTATTTGCCGCAAATGGTTTTCCCTTTCCAAAGCCAGCTATATCCATTGTCGAACTTTTAGAACTCTCGCTGTCTAAGTCTAAATCATCAATTAAACTTTCCTGTGATGCGGACATACTTTCATCTTCCATTGCACTATTTCGACGCATCATGGCTAATCTACTAGGACCCGCCGATTTACAATGAGCACAAATGTATTCGTAATCTGGATTCAACTCTTTTTTTAGTTCATAAGTTGTCAAATCAGCTTCAGGATCACACATACTATGCACATGTTTCCGACACAAGTTGCAGCGTACCATTTCCTTTTGTGCCAAAGCACGATATGCTCGATGACATATTGGACATGAATATCCTTTGTTTCGTTGCTGGTAACAAGAGTCACATACAGTATAATGTGCATGCCATCGTGATGAGGTGCCAGCACCTGGAGTTCGTGCTCCACAATCTGAGCATAGACGACAGCAACGACATTTCCACCCAATTTTAGGAATAGAAGTCATTATGGGTCTTAAACAATTTGCATGATATATTTTATCGCATTGTTCACATGCAACCGATCTGCCTTCCGCAAGATCTGGAATCCGACAAATTTGACATTTTTTACAAGATTTGCATTGCCAACCAGTTCTCACACCAGGCAACTGTGCCAAACCAATGCAGGCACCATGATAATGATCACCGCAAGAAGTACACATCATTAAATTACTAACATCACCCTGTGTTGAACAACTCCGACAGTTAATATCCTCTGTATACACTGTATTTATACAATGTAAATGTTCCTTGCAGAATATTGTATAGTTTTGAATTAGTTGAAATCCACCAGATGCTGCTATACATGGTAAGTGAAACGATTTCGAGCAACTCATTTTACATACAAGGCTAGCACCAAATCGATTACAGTACACACATTTTCGATTTAAAGCAGCAATTACGGCTGTTGGTATCTCTGTAATACTCCCCAATACATCCCTTATAACTCCTGATGACCAAGCAGCACACGATCGATGTACGTAAATATAATTTCCATCGTATAAAAAAGATAGATCTATTAGCTCTGGATGCCCAATTTTCTCTAATTCATCAACGTATTCGGTATTAATCGGGTTCCTTAAAAGGCAGTAATCAATAATGTAACTCAGTTACAATATAATATTATATTCTATATATATATGTACTTACTTGCATTTGTTTTGACCCTTTTGGCGTCGATTATTTATTGGAGGCGCTAAAGGCGTATCACGAGGACACTTTTCATCTGCTAGTTGGACATTATCTTTTTCATCTGAAGACAACGGCTGCATTTGCTGATTAAGAACATGTGTTGTATCACCAACTTCGATACGCAACATTTCACCCTGGCCCAATTGACTTCGTTCACCAAGATTGCATAATGCACATAGTTTTCCTGGCCTACAATGGAAACATAATATACAATAACAATTTGGAATACAAGTTGGAAAAAGTTAATCGATAATCTGTAACTCTCAGTATATCAGAGCTCAGCGCGCAATAATTCCTTATAGTGAGTGAAAATATTTATAATTAAACTTAATCAAATCAAAAATGCATTACCATTTCTCAGGAAAATAGGCTGGTTCATCTGGCGGCTGCATAGCTTTATCGGCACCTCCATCGAAGGGATCTGATGTTACTGTCTCATCAGTCGGAGTGCCACTGGTCAAAGATCCCGTAACAATATCCATTGATGAAGCGATAGCTGCAGTTTCAAAGTTCCTTATTTCTGCTATGATTGTTTTAACACCGTAACTAGTTTACCACTGATTCACTAAAGCTAATTGTAGCTTTTGCACAGAACTCCTTGTTATTGGCAATTTGAGTTCTCAACAATTCATCCATTCAGATTCTATAACAGGGTTCATAACAGCCGATGGCAGCCATCTTTTAACTTTCCGAAATACGTGATATCTCCGAGTACCAAATACCTGTCCAAATAAAGCCACTAGCTAAAAAAGCTTCGTTTTCATTTCACTTATTATAACGCATGTATTACATGAACAAATGGAATTAAAAAGTGCAGAAGAATTTAATCTAAGATTAGTCACTTTCAAAATACGTTTTCAATATTCTCACGAAGCCTTCAACTGTTAGCTGGGTAAACAATCGAGTCACAGAAAAAATGGTTCTTTTCTAAGGCTTAAAACTTATGGTAGATACGGATTTATTAAACAACAAAATCTACCGCACAACGAAAGAATAGTATAAGTGCACATAATGCGACTATATGAGTTATTATTATATTAAAAAACTCATTTACAATTCCAACTATCTGATCTAGTATTAAATCGATGCGATTAATTTTAATTAGTAAAAATTAAGAATATAAATTTTATAGAATGGTACAAGTGCATACAAAAACCAAGAGTACACAATAAAAATTTGATTATCTCGAAATGAGAGCCGTTTCATTAATACCATTCTTTCGTTGTACGGCAGAAATGTCTTAATATCATCGCCTCAATAACATAAGGTTGCAAGTGGCAAAAATTAGTTTCGAGATAATCGAGTATGATTTTTTTTTAATGGCGTATAGTTTATAGAAAATTTAAAAATGTATTGCAACTCTGAAACATTTTGTTCGGTGATAAAACTCCAATCTGCACCATTTTCACTCAGAACAGTGGTCATGATGTCTTACATCCTATACTGAAATGTGTATGTCCAAAATGTCTCAAGTAACAATTATTACTTTATGTGATTAAGGCTTGTATGTCTACAATCGTCCAATCGTCCAAATACGGCAACAATGCATGGCGCGCAATGTAACAAAAAAGATAGTCAAAAACATTTTTTTTTTTTAAATCACTAGGTGAAAAGTAAAAGTTAATTAATAAGATCAATCACTCGTTTAATAAGAATAATAATTAAGATCGATAGAAATTTTAAACATTCTTAAATTCTTAGTAAGTAGGAAATTTACAATATGCAAAAATTAAGGTCTTTTTAAAATAACGCAATCTATATAAAGATAAAATTAAATTGAAGCCCGTTTCAGACTGGTTACACTTCCAACAATATCCGCTGGACGATATCCATCATAAACGTCGTTTAAAAACTGTTCATGCCTCAGGCAACTGGTTCCTCCTAAACAATTACATGAGCAAACCGACATCTGTTCCTCAAATTCCCTGTTCAATAGTGGATTTTGACCGGGCTGATCTTGTTGACTTAAACGATCACTACAAACGCATATGTATTTTATATTATTATAATATTATTGCGGAATTAAATATGTATAAATTACCTATCGTATGTTATTCCAGGGTTTGCTGCTGCCTGTTTAGCTTTCGCTTCTGCTTCCTCACGTCTGATGTCCTCGGCATTCCTAAAGATAAATTTTCGTCAATATAGGAAGTATATAAGAATTAGATTAGATTTATAAATCAATGTAATACAGACATTGTCATGAATCTGAGAACTAAAAGATTTATACTCGCAGCTACAACTGCTAATCCAAATAGAATAAAAACTAAACTGAGTGCAACATAGCCAGGTTTATTCATAAGAGCTTGATCGTTTTGTAATGCCACATAGTCACCAAAACCAATGGTGGTAAGCGTTATAAAACAATAATAGAAGCTCTCAAAATAACTCCAGCCTTCGTAACGTGAAAAAACTGCGGCACCAGTGGTAATTATAATTGATGATAATAGTCCTGTAGCCAACATTAGATTCATTTCCGTTGCCTCTGTATGTCGACATCGTAAATATGTTTTGGCCCGACGGATAACAACGGAAGCAAATTTATTCAAACGTTCACCAATACTTTGGAACATTACAAGTCCAAGTGGAATTCCCACCATGGCATATCCCATACAAAAGGCTTTTCCTCCTATCGTTACTGGCGTTGAATGTCCATATCCAATCATGGCCAACACAACAGTTGCAAAATAAAATGCTCCAGCAAATTTCCATTGTGGTCCAGCCTTATGTGGTTTATTTTCTATAACAACTATTTCCATCATATGATAATCTTCTGATGATATATTATATTTGTTAACAAATGTATTTCTAACACCTGAAAATGTTTAGATATGATTGAACTTCTATATCCAATAGAATAAATATTAATTTATGTAAAATTATATTCAATATTACTCGAAAGAAATTCCCATCTTTTTCGTTCTGTTTCCGATTCTAGTGAATCAAATACAGCAGCACCAATTAACAGATATGTGAATGTACAAATAACCAATGAAAGAGTCCTAACATTTTGTCTTTTCATTATTTCAGAACTGCTGTCGCAAATCTAGAGTGTATCGCAATTTAATGTATTACTAATGAATCAAATTAAATTAATTTAAAACCTCAACTAACGAGCAAAGAAGATAATTTTTCTCACTACACGAGTGATAATGAAAAGACTTCAAAAATCGTTTGAAATGTTTACTGAATATTATTGATTATTCCCCAGTTGTGATGCGGATTCTGTATGCACCCCACAGATGAAAGTTATTCTGCACCAAATCAGTAAACTGAAATTTCATCTGTATTTCTTAGCTGATGAATTTCCACTTTCAATATGCTCCAGTATGCAACAAATGAATCAACGTGTCATGCGCATTTTCACTTCTTTATTCGTTATCAGTTATTTAACGGTTCGCACTGATAAAAGCGAACTAAATCGAAAATGTAGATCAATATTTTGAAATATACTATATAAAATGGATAAATAAAATATGTACGTGTATTTCTAAATAGTCATTAATTTTTATTTAGTCACCATGATATATTTATAATAAATAGGGGAATTTTAATTACATTTTCTCCGAATTTTTTTGCGAGTCGAAGAATCGTATAACCGATATTCTAGACGACAGATTCATATTCTCAATTATATTGAGAGTAGAGTTATGGAAAATTAATTCTGTAGTTCTGTTAACATCAATTTTCATCTGTCTAGATTATCAATGCCACTAATAACCGAATCTTGCTTGCACAATTCAGCACAATCACTTCATTGTCTCACCAAAAATCTCAAATTATTTCAACATTTGGGCGATGGACTTTTCGGTGGTGGCGGACATTTCGTTTGTGGTGGAGGGCAACATGGAATAGAGCCCTTTCCCATTGTCATTGTTGCATACCGTAAAGCATACTTAGATGGACAGCAGCTAGGAAATGGTTTAGTCAGACATGCCGGCCTACCCTGGCACTCTCTTCGTGGACAATCATATTGCAACCCATTACGACGAATACAATCGCAGGAAGACATTAGAATACCACCCCTGAGTTCTCTGCTTTTACATGGTCTTACCTGCAAGGACTGTAGAATATATCAGTAAGTAACGTTAACATAAATTAAGCAACACAATTGATAGCAAACGCATTATGAGCGAGTGTTATTGAACAGTGTTATGTTTATGATTGTATAAATACTTACTGATTAGTGCGTACCATTGAATATAACCAGCGGTAATAGTACATTTAATAAAATCCCCAATCTATACAGAGCGAGCGCTAGAACATACACATCAATAGAGCGCACAAAAGGCATCACCATCTACCGAGAAATAAAAACCATATGTTGACCGGGAATTCAGCAGCAAGGACATTCTTCACATGGATCACAACATGGTGGATATGAGCACGGTGAACACGGTGGGCATGGTCCACACGGCGGACACATTGGTGGACATGGACTACAACATGGTCCAGGGCTGCATGGGTTACACGGTGGGCATGGGCAGGGGCAACAGGCTGGTGCCGGCACCGGCATGCAAGGAAGATTTGGAGGACAACAAGCGTTTGAGTTGAATACCGGTGGTGATGTAGCGTAGCAACAAAATTGCGCTGGTGGCGGTATTTGAATGATCTGTGGCTTTGGTTGACATATTAACGCTTGACAAATCTCCTTAGGTTCGCATACGACACGTGGCGTACACACCACCTTTGGGTCAGGCTCTATGCGAGGGCAGTAGACAATCTTCGGGTTTGGAATGACACGTTTGAAGTAACTAATCTTTGGAATTATTATTGTTCTGGGTGTGTAGGTAAGCTTCGGTTCCATTACAGTCCTAGTGCAAGGAACCACACGTTTGTCACATACAGTTCGTTTGCACATTACTACTCGTTTTTGGCATACCATCCTGGGTGGCTGCTGTACAGTCACAAATCGAGGGCCACAAGAGGGTGGTGGACATTTTGATGGACATTGCGGCATGGTAGCTAAATCGTGTGCGGTGTAACATGTTGGAGCGCACTGTGAAAACAAAATAACTAGATTAGCCAATATAGAAATAACCAACAGGGATTTGATAAATTTTAAACCGGATGAAATCATGCACTATCAGCCCAGCAAATATAATTTTGGTGAGTTATAAATCTGTAGTTTCTTTAATATGGTTTTCAGATTGAATTTTTTTTTTTTTGGTTCTTTGTCAGATACAATAAACAGGCTTTTTATAAACAGATTCGATTAACAGATGCGATGTCAAGTTGCATTATGTGAGGTGCAAGGATTGTTGTGATCCAGACGGTGTGGTAAAAAACTCACCTAACGGTGTAATTGAATCAATCTATGGTACAGTTGTGCAATAAGGGCAGCGTGGACAGCCTTTTTCAAATACGGGAGCGCAATAATAACGACCACTCTCTCTCCTGCCAGGCGGAGTATTGAAGCAGTGCGCCTTACAAGGGCAATCATAATAACAACATGGATCCGATTTTCTAGAACGCGGTCGTTTTGGGGGGCAACACCAACTAACACAGCATGACGGAGTGTTATTCGGTTTACAAACGCAATAGCACTGGAAGAGATTTTTAAACTGAATTCAACGCTGCTCTTACGATAAATTATTAAGTCTATTGCGACTAGGACCTGTTGACTTAGCATCAACAGCCAAGACTAGTGTAACAGCCGTTTCAGATGAATTTGTTTAGCAAAATTAAATTTAAAAAAAATATATGTGTAGGAATGTTAGAACGTAACGGTTTGTAGCAAGCATGAAAAGCAATTTATTAATTGATACTACTAATAATAAATACCTCTGGGACACAGCATGCACCGCATGGTGGACAGCATGGATCGCACATATTTGTTTCTAAAATAGGCAAATATTTTATCATTGAAGTATTACATTATAAACGAGAAGGAATAAAACGTGACTTACCTTTAGTGTTATCCTCCTAAACAATCAAAAACTATCGTTCCAGTTAAACTGAATCTTTGAAATTTTTATTTTGATTCAAATAGATTACACTTCTTCCTTGGAATGGATTTAAAATCACACTCCACAAGATTCGTCCAAATAAGTCCGCGTTTTTTTGTATGGAATTGCCACTGACAATTTAAGAGTCTACGACACTAGAGATTTTGTATGTGATTATATAATTTTTTTTTTACATTAATTTAATTATTTATGATTTTTTTACAAATAATTTTTATAATTTTTAAAAATAAAATCGTTAAATGATTCGAACCGTTCTCCGTTTAATTAATGAATGATTAAAATCCATAATTTTACATAATATGAAATTTCATTGACATTCTTAAGAAAAAAATGAAGATCAATTACGGCTCCTCTAATTATTAATTTTTTGTAGATTAAGAGAGTGATTTTTATAGTTTGTAGAAACATTAGTAAACTCGTTTCGATCATAATAGTAAGTAAGTAAATTAATACATATAACATGTTTGTTGATCTCCATTTATAATAAACTAATATTTTGCGAATAATTTTAATAGATATATTTGAAACATAAAAACACCGGGAATGTGCAAATTCATCAATGAAATGTTTTGCAAAATAGTTTTTTACATTTGAGTGCAAAACTGTACGCGACCGGAGCACCATGTACTTTTATGAAAATCATATGTACAATCGTACTGTCAGTTCAGTCGTAAATAAAAACATATTGGTTTATTTGTATTACAAATATACGAATGGTTTATTCAAAATAGAGGCAGGTACAGAACCACGTGTGATAGTGGAAGACAGATAATTTGAACCAATTTCAACCGGGTATTATTAATTTAAAGGTGTTGTACGGCAAATCAGGATTCAAATATATAGACCATGGGGCGCAAAAAGGGAAAATCTTATAAAAAGAATAAAATGGTGGGTGTTGAAGAGGATAAGAAATTAATAGTGGCCCCGCACTCGTTTGTTATCCACCGCGGGCTACCTTGTTCATACATTATGGACTTGACCAAAGACTTTAGGCGAATGATGGAACCGTACACCGCCTCTTCTTTACGCGAACGAAGGTCCAACAAGATAAAGGACTTTGTGAGTCTATCGGGAATATTTCATGTATCACATATGTGTATCTTCAACAAATCAACAAACCAGCTTTCATTCAAAGTTGGACGACTCCCACGGGGTCCCACATTGTCATTCAAAGTACATCAGTTTTCATTAGCGCGAGATGTAATTTCGTTTGTTAAAAAGCAATTTTATGATGAAGACTCATTCAAAAATTCGCCTCTGGTTATTTTGAATAATTTCACTGGTGAAGGAAACCACATTAAACTTATGGCACATACTTTCCAGAATATGTTCCCCTCTATTAATGTTGCAACAGTAAGTAAATCAGAAGAAAATTTAGAATTTTTTACAATATAAACCGAATATATTTAATTTTAGGTAGAACTATCAACTATAAGACGCTGTGTAATGTTTTCGTTTAATCCACTTACCAAGCTAATTGATATCCGACAATATTCTGTTACGGTTATTCCAGTAGGAGTTTCCAAAGGTGTAAAAAAAGTTGTAATGGGAAAAGTACCAAATATGGCTAAATTAAATGATATTTCCGATTATCTTGTAAAGTAAGTTTTTGCAATATTTGTTTCATATTGTATAGTATCTCTATTAATGTACCTAATATTCCTTTAGTTGTGCATCCGATTCTGAAATGGAAGATGACGAAAAGAGCCAAGTAACGTTACCACAAACATTGAAATCACGAGGAAACATAGAGAATTTTAAATCGTCTGTTAGGTTGCATGAGATTGGTCCTCGCTTAACAATAGAGTTAATGAAAATCGAAGGAGATTTGTGTACCGGTGAAATTCTGTACCACAATACTATAATCAAGAGTGAAGAAGAAGTTGCTCTGATTAAAAAAGAACGCATTGAGAAGAAATTGGAGAAAGAGAGACGTAGAAAGGTGCAAGAAAAGAATAAAATTAAGAAAATGGAACAGAAGGAATTCAAGGTAAAGGATACCGGAGCAATTGTAGAAAATCTGCCGGACTATGAAAAGGAAGATGATGCTGAATATTATAAAGAGGAAGTTGGTTTGGAACCAGATAAAGAATTATTCGCAACAGAAGGATCGTCGAACAGAAGGCCATATATGCCTAAGTATATGCAAAAGAGGAATGCAAAGAGAAATAATAAGAGTAACAACAACTTGGATAAAAAGAATAGAAATATGAAAGGCTCGTTAAAAAATAACCGACAATTTGGGAAATCGAATAGGAATAGGAATTTTTAGGTTTAAAATGAGGTCAATGTTTAAATGCTTTACAAGATACATGTATTATGCATAAATGTATTTTTAAACAAGAAAGAAGTTTTAAAATTTACGTCTTTTCAGCATTTGACATGCGATTACATTACAATGCCTTTTACATGCTAATTACTCAGTCCAATATAAGATAAGTTAATATGTAGATGTAGAATTCAGTTCGGACCTAATCTGTATGAGGTAAACGATAATGTTCTAGATGGTGTGAACACATCCCATTTAAAATTATTGGATCAATCACCCTGTAGAAAGGAGTGTTTGTGTAAATGTCATCTCATCCGATTATGTGATGTATACATTGGTACGGTTTACTTACTGCTAAAGCAAAATTGGCTGATAATCTTTACAGGGCGGCACTCGCTTTATAATTTTAGTTCCTTCAGATGTCCTTTTTGTATGCTTGTTGCCTGTATAAATGAAATTCTATAACCGGAATTATGTAACATGTCCTGACTTTCACTATATTAATTGAATTTTTAGTGAATTTTAAGAATTTACAAATGTACGGTAAAATTCAAAGAGTACAATATGTGTGTCACTATTGCAAACGTCATTATTGAGTTGAATTGTTTCTGTTCAAAATTTTTTTGGAAAGTGGAAAGAAAAGTGTATTGAATCAATTTTCATCATTTTAGAGTTGCAATTTAAAGAAAGTTTAGGGAAATTGATATAAATAATTGTAGAAGAAGTATTGCGAATCGGTAGAGAATTAGAATTTGGTAATTGAAAGTAATATTTAAAGTAAAAAAAGAGACGGTAAAAATTATCACCATCAAACATCAGTAAAAATGGGTACCCGTGATGACGAGTATGATTATTTATTCAAAGGTAAATGAATCAGGCCAGACAAATTTATCATTTCATAAAGCGGGCGTAATTTGCGATGGTCTCAAATTCAATTCATTAAATAACAACAGTTTAAAATTGGAGATTTGTAGACGTGTAAAAATGAGTCTCATAAGCTGGTTGGAAAGCCACCATGAAATCCCTTTGTTACAATTCGGTGAATTTGGATAAAGAACAATTTCTGAAATAAAACCAGAGCAACTAATAAAAATTGTTTGAGGCATTTAATAAAAGGGTGTAACAACAATTATTGGATCTTATGTTTAACCTTTTGACTCAGACTTTATTTAAAACTTGTATAAAATTATTTTGATTGTGACCTTATCGATATTATATGTATATATTAATATATTGGTATGTGAGTATGAAATTATAGCGACAAGTAAGGAATGGTATTGTGATTGATATCTTATCAATTCGGTTGATTCATTATGTTCAATTGTATTGGATTTTATAAGAAGAAAGACGTTTTTCTGTAATTAATGTGTCGTGTAATAGGTCAAAACCTAAAACAACATAATGTTACAACAATAATTTATTCCAAATTTTGATGGGATAAATACCAAATCAGGAAATATGAAGTCATCAATGATCAAACAATCAGCATCTAATCTAAACACACTGTTATTGTTACACCTATTTGTGTTTAGCTATTTATTAAAGTAATTTCAAAGTAATTCAAAATGATGATTATTTTGATATGCAAAAATGATTAAGAAGGTTCATAATAATAATATTGCTGTTTTATTAAATTTTGGTATATTTCGTATGTAAGACGAATTCGTATTTAATTATTGCGTAGATACATAGATTTCTCTGTTGTTAACTTCATTTACACAATAGTAAAATGGTCTCTAATGATCAATATTTCTTCCACCTTCGAATAAGAATTGAATTTTTAGCTAAATTTTTTACCCTAATTAAAATGATTCGGTTGTAGTAGCAATTCGCCATCTACAAACACCAAATTAATCTACGCAAACTTTTATTTCTTAAACTGATAAACAATTATGCAAATATTATTCAGCAAATAAAATTATTGCTGAATATCAACTCTAAAAAAATTTAATTATATTTTATACTTCTAGTTGTTCTAATTGGAGACTCTGGTGTTGGTAAAAGTAATCTTCTATCCAGGTTTACTAGAAATGAATTTAATTTGGAATCAAAATCAACGATTGGAGTTGAATTTGCCACTAGAAGCATAGAAGTGAGTATCGCTATTTACATTTAGTGAGTATGTAAAAACACTGGTGACATCGTTTTAGGTTGATGGAAAGACAATTAAAGCGCAAATCTGGGATACGGCTGGACAAGAGCGTTATCGGGCAATCACATCTGCCTATTATCGGGGTGCTGTTGGTGCGTTATTGGTTTATGATATTGCTAAGCATTTAACATATGAAAATGTTGAACGATGGTTAAGAGAATTACGTGATCATGCTGATCAAAATATTGTAATTATGCTGGTGGGAAATAAGAGTGATTTAAGACATTTGCGTGCTGTTCCCACGGACGAAGCGAAAACTTTTGCCGAACGGAATGGATTGAGTTTTATTGAGACATCTGCATTAGACTCTACAAATGTGGAAACTGCATTCCAAAATATTCTAACCGGTAAATTTGCTGTTCCATTACGCTCGATTCTTTGTTGAGAAAAATTTCATCTGGCTAAACGTGATCCTCTCTAATTTATGGATTTTTTTTTTAGAAATTTATCGTATTGTGTCACAAAAACAAATACGAGATCCACCAGAGGGTGATGTCATAAGGCCAACGAATGTTGAACCAATAGACGTAAGACCGACTGTATCAGCAGAATCTGTGCGAAAACAATGCTGCCAGTGACCGCCTAATTTTCTAATAATCAGCTTCTTACCATCATTTGTTGAAATTAGCTCAGGTATGGATCATTAAGTTGAATAGTTATTCAATCGCATTGAAATGTAACTTAACATTTTACTAATTATTCTACGATAATTTTATTTTCAGTTTGTTTGAACATAAGTTCGTTATGGAATTATGGTTAATATCGTTTACTGGTGATTAATGATATTTAAGATCAATTTTTGCATTATTTTAATTCAACCAGATTAGTAATATTTTCTTAATCAGTACCACTTAATTAAAACTTTTATGTAAATGCGTTGAAAATACAATGATATTTAGGTTTAATATGCATATTAAAATAGAACAAAGAAAAAAAAACACTTTGAAGTTAATAATTATAAAAATTTGAAATAATCTGGACAAATGCATTAATAAATAAATCAATGGGATGTTCCAAATAAATTATTATCTCCTAATATCAGATAAATATGGTTATTTTTATTATCATTATAGTTATATTTTATATTACATACATATACACATATTCAATCGAGAAAAGAAAGAGTACTTTGTACAATGCAATAAACTCTAAATGTCCAGCTTATGTTTCAGTCCATTTATGATGAGAATTAATGTTAATTCAACATTAGTTACAGTAGTAAATTAACCATATTATGTAATCGTTAAAAGAGTAAAATTATCATATCAGTTTCAAATTTTTTTTTAAAGATAATTTTAAATCGAAACCAGAATATAGTGAGTGAATGCTGATGGTATGTTAGTAAACAGACAGATATTATAAAAAAATATATTTGCATAAATGATGTTCGATTATTAATTTCATATTTAATTTATATTTTACAACATGTTATAGAGGTTTTAATTATAAGCAATGTAAAAATCGCATTTCATTCTTCTGGATGCGACAGTAGTAAGTTCAAAGATAATAATATTATATTGAACATTGTGTTAAACAAAATTTAAATAAATCGCGTCATCCCAACAGAGCTGCTAAAATTCGAATAACCTATACCTATAATATAATTGAGATATAGACATACACCAATAATAAGTTACGTTATGTAATTTACTTCTTAATTTGTATTCTTTCTAATTGTACTCGTTTGATAAAATAAATGAAATATAAATTAATATTATTGGAAAAATGGTTTAAAGTGTATTTTAATGAACTTTTCTTCCTAATTAAATTTTTTTAATCAAATATATAGATGATGTGAATTTAATGATTGTCTTATAGTAAATTCGAAATAAAACTCAAATGATTTACAGTTTCGTAATTTTTATTAACCATTATTTCACTCATGATTTAACAATAAATCTAATATATTAATTGAATCAAAATTTAATATTACTATGTAGTAAAGCATTTTTGTGTAAAACAGTTACATTTTATACGCGACTACACTTCTCAAAGGACGACAAAATACGACTAAGATGTCGTTCTAAACAATTAACGTGCTTAAAATTATATTAAATTATTCATAATCATAAATTGATAATAAAATTTTGTTGTTAGGTAAATGTAAATTAAGTATATTGCAAAATGTAAGACGATTTTAAGATCTAATTGAAAATATATATTATGAAACAAGTACTGAAACCCAAATGATAATAAATAATTCATTTGATTTAACTATTGCTGAGCCTGCAATGAGCTTATTTGAAACTGGTTTGGCACAAAATTAACAACCTCATTGAATACAAGTTCTGTAACCATAGAATCAGATACAAAATTGTATATCAAAATTAAATTTATAATTATTAAAGGTAAATTAGAAAAAAAAATGATTATTACCTTTCCATTTCTCTACTGGCAACTCCATGTCTTCGAAACTTTGATCATACGGTGGTGAAGTTGGTTCATCATTTGGATCAGCATACTTTTCTAAGTAATGATGTGAGAGTGCCTGTTCTGCTGTTATCCGCTTCTCAGCATCCAACTCCAACATTCTTTCTAATAAATCAATTGCTGCTGGATTAGCACCCTGGAACACTTCTTTAAAATCTTTCTTGATCATTGGATTTAAAGATTTTATGTAGTTCTTGGCCTAAAAATAATTTAAAATAGAAATATTGATTTGATAAATGGTAACTGGTCTAAACAGCCTCTTTCATTTCTTGCGTTTATAATTAATGCATATACAGCCAGCCCAGAAACACAAACATATTATATGCATAGCTAAACATACCTCTTGATTGCTGATTTTTGTGAACATTTCACTATCTGGTGTGCCACAAAGCACTAGGATTCTTGTTAAGTGGTCGAAATCTAATTCACATGGCAATTATCATATATTCAGACATGAATCAAATTCATGATTTATTCATTCAGACAATCAATTGTTTCAAATTCCAATAATACAGAAATAAGTTCCGATAATTACAGAAATTCGACAATTCCCCAAGTTTAAAGAAAAATTTAATATTTAATTGAGTAAAGTTAACGTTTTTTTTCATTTGGTTCGTAATAAATTATCTAACGAAAATTGGATTGAATAATAAAAAATATTAAAAATTAATAGCACTACAAAAACACTGAGAAATCATTAAAACACAGCAAAAGAATTATATTTTAGATACACTGAGCAGTTTGTGCAAATGGTAGACTGTATAATGGGTACCAACTAACTAATAGAATATTTCGACTAATTATATAGAAATAAAATATATCACACTTACGCTCTCAGATGTTATTTTCGACAAAAATTCATCTGGTGGTGTTCCCATTATTTCCAGTATCAAATTTAATTGATGAATATCTATGCGTACATAAGTTAAGGCAAGTTAAGGAATTACATGCAATGTCATCCAAAATCATTTAAATCTACTGATTGTTTAACTGGTTAATAGATGAAACTTTTTGAATGTTCAATTGGTGTGCAAAAAAATAAAATGTGTTATTTGGAATGAAATGTAATAAAATTCAAATGGCAAAATAACGTGACAAAATATTGATTAGAAAAAGGATACGATCAGCTCCTGGGAATAAGGTACGTCCTGTCAACAGTTCAGCCATTATACAACCAACAGACCAAATATCAACCGTTTGTGTGTAATGCATCCAATTCAGCATAATTTCAGGTGCACGATACCATCTAAAAACAAGATTTTGTTCATTATAATCATAAATTTTGTATCATATCATTAATAAATCGTACCGTGTCGCTACATAACCAGTCATTTCATTTTCTGTAGGTCTAGCTAAGCCAAAATCTAAAATTTTTAACTCACAGTCTTCATTTACTGCAATATTAGACGGTTTCAGGTCCTAAAAAGAAGTAATTTTTATATGACATTGGAATAATTAAATATTACAATTTATTTTACCCTATGAATTATTCCGGCACTATGAATATACTTGAGACCACGTAAAATCTGATAGACCAGAAATTGTACATGATCATCGGTAAGTCTCTGGGTTCTAATTATATTGTTCAAATCTGCACCCATCAAATGTGTGACCATATAAACTTCACTAAATGATTCCAAATTATTTTCGTTCGGATGAAAGACATCTAGCAAGCCAATCACATTATCGTGATTCATGTGCTTTAACATCCTCAGTTCACGGTAAGTGCGTTTTGCATGTACGGCCGAATAAAAAGGACGAGCCAATTTCTTTATAGCAACTTTTATATTATTTTTGCTGTCCACAGCTGAGCTATAATTATAAAATGTTAATAGAGTTTAGTTGTATCAAAGTAGTAAATACGAATCTTATCAGTATTTAACTCAAAGATAATGTATTGGCTAAACGATATCTCGTTGCTAATTATATGTCTACACAATATTAATATTACCTGCAAAACAGTCAAATAAAAGATTACATTTGAGTGGACTTGCAAAACACCTTCATTTAAAACCGAAGTCTCCTCAATTATGAAGAATTATATCGAAAAAGCTAATGTCGGAAACAGGTTCTCATTACAATGATAATATTAATAGATATTTCGATGGATTGGTAAATTATGACAACTTATGCACTGCCCAAAATAATGGCAATCAGAATATGTATGTTTTCAACCATTAATGCTTGACTCCGTTAGCGTATAAACTATCGAATCCTAAAATCTATTTATAAAAGTTCACCAAAACATTTGGACTTGGCTGAATCGTGAGTTCTTTATAATTTTCGAGAACACAATATAAGTAAGTGTGGGACCATACTGATTACAATATCAAAATAAACAGCCCAAATATTATTTGATCAGGTAATCTGATTAAATTAGCGCTAATGAATGTTAAGGTACCTGTATATAAACGGAATTATTTTAATTTAATCCTTACCAAACTTGTCCGTATGCACCTGAACCCACAGGAGATAAAGTTTGATATCGCTCGGGTATTTCCCATTTCGTTTTATTAACTTCTATTCTGTAAAACTGTGGCATTATTTGTTATATAAATTATTGTTTTATACAATTTCGATTGCCAAATATGACCGGAGGTACTTGATGAGAGTATCCAGTCGAATAGAACTAACACTTTTATGTTTAATGTCGATCTTGTGTAATTCAATGTACTTGTTAAGTATATTACTTATCGTTTTTATTTCAATTCTGATAATGAGTAATAGTAAACGCACTTAAATAGGTCCACAAACCGCAAATAACCACACTACTATTTAATGATAGGTATTGAGTAAAACTGAAATCTCACTTAATATTTCTTCCACTTATTTGTAATAAAATTAGTTTAGCAAAGTAATTAGGCGCAAATGATTTTCACTTATTTTAGCACATGCGGTATATTATATACAAATTAAGTCTTTAAAGCAGATCTGTGTAATTTTAATGGACTAATATTGCCATTAAATATGAGTACTATTGGAAGAGAAATTTTGACAGGATAATCTTTAAACAGAGTATTCCACTATTGACACAAAATTAACTAAATAGTGATACGCAATATACCGTAACCAATGCTACAGATCAAATTAAAATGTATTCCGAGCTAAATGAATTAGCTGCTTAAAAATTAGAAATAAATATTCAGTTTCCATACAAACCATAAGTAGCGGAGAAATATTAAACACGATTATTTTGGAATCACAAAATGTCAGATACGGTATTTTATTAATATTCTGACAAATATGGGTGGTAAATATTAAACATATGTGGGCTTATGTGTGGTACAAATCATAGTACAATTATACACGATATGATCTAATGGAGTGAACTAGCTTCTGTTGGTCTGCTTGAATAATTCTGGTATGATTTTTAAATTACTTGACTACAAAGTGCAATCTGTGAAATTATTGATCCTAATAGATGTTTAAGCTTCAGGTAATTTACTAAAATATGTAGTTTATTGTAATGATTTATTTTTTGTTTTTTTACGAAATACTTTAGTCTTAAGCTATTGGAGTAATGTAACAAAGGTTCTCTACTGAAAAGAATTATGACCGTTACATGCGTAAAGTTTTTTTTAAGTGAAACTAAATTTTGGATATTTCTAATAAACTCACATAATGTTAAATACAATAAACAAGTAGAACATTTTGTAAGGTCATATTTATATAGACTCTATTATTTTTAACTGTTGAGTATCATGTAATTTAGATTTATACAATGTTTTAATTTAATTTTAATCTAAACAATGTAGCTTACGAACATCATCAAGATCCTCAACATTCGCGAGATTTAATGCTTTTGCAATTCGTTGTTTATTTTGTTGATATGCTGATTCTTCAGCTATTCTTATTTTTTCAAAGGACTCTTCATCTAATAAGAAATTTTCCTTATCATATTTGTATAAGCTTATATACGTGTTTGTGTTCTTTGCCATTTCCGCTTTTTCCCGTTTCCTTTCAGCAATCTTCATTAAAACCTCGATATCATCTATTTCAACTTTATTACGTAGTAACGATTGAATGAATTCAACACCCTCTTCAAAGTATGTACAAAATTCTTTTGAATAATGAGCCAAACCTAAAATAATCGAATATTTTTATAAAGTTTTATAAAAGATAATCATAAAATACCTTTTTCAACTATTTCGGATATTACTAGTTGAGTATCTTTGGTCAGTTTTTGATCCGCCTTGACTAAAGCCATATTCCACACATACTCGTAATTTAAGACATGTTCTTTACTTGTTCGGTGTTCTCCTAGTATCATTGCATAATAATATTTGCATGGATTGATGACGAGTGCATCAATAGCTCCTGTCGTTTTTGTGTCCCAAGTGTCTAAATCACCATATATATTATCCGTTAGACAAGGTAGTCGACATGGCACTGCCTAAATAATATTGAAAATGATCTGTACTAATGGAACATAAAAATTTTAATCTAAACATCTCCTTACAAAATATGGAATGTCGCTTAAAACAGATGGAATCTCATAAAATTTGTCTGAATATTCCCAATCATCAAATCCATGATCAACGTATAGGAAATTGCAATAATATAGATTTTTATAATATCGGTCCAACTGGAGCGATTTTATTCTTGCACGATAATAGTCATCACAATCATCTTTATACAAGACAAGTTTACCAACGTGAATATTTTTGTCCAACTTTAGCCTTTTCTTTCTAGCCAAATTTTTCACAATCCTTCCAATATGTTTATCAATGTTACCATATTGATTTCTATAATTTAAAAAGATTAACATAATTATTACGCGTATTTATCTATTCGTATATATGCTGGAATGCAATCAGTTATTACTTTAGTTTCACAGGTTGCACAATAAACATAGACGGATTATCGAAATAAGTTAATTCAACTAGTTCGCCATAATATAATCCAGCCAATACTGACATATCTATTTTTTGTAAATGCTCTTTTGTCTTCGGTTCTACATTATTTGTATTATTCACATTATTTTCTATCACTACATTTTTCTTGTTAATTCCTTTTTTGACTCTACTTTTTTTATCCTTCTTTGATTCCAATTGGCCCAATGTGGGTTCTAAAATATGAGATGCATTTTATTTTCTCTTTATGTCTATGAATTTGAATAAAAATATATGTAACCTACCATTTTGAATAATCTTTGGTTTTGAATCAGTTAGCAATGTAGTTGAATTACTTTCTTTTAAGATTGTATTGAAATCAATATAAACATAATTTGATATGTTAAACGCAACTTTTGGACAAATCATAATATATAAATTATTCTAAAATAACAGACAATTAGATTATATTGTACGTTGTGTTAACTTACTATATCGGCAGTAGCTTACATCTACTTTAATGAAACTACACAAGAATATATCACTAATCAACTGTTTGTTATTACAGTTTGTTTTCTGGTCAATAAATAAATCATTATAACTGAAATTTGAATGTATTTCTTTAGTTAATTCATTGGTCTGAGGAAAAACTGGAAAATTTAATAGTCACCATAAGTATAGTGGAAATTGTCGTTCAATTCCATAGGTGTAAATCGTTTTTGGAAACAATTTAAGATGTAACTCTTGAATTACAATCATTTTATGAGCATATTTTTGCTTTATTTGAACCTCATCATCATCTATGAGCGCCTTTATGAAATATTTATCATTTTCGTTACTGTAATAATTATTTGAATTAAATTAATTGGAATGATAATTAAAAGGGTTAACAAATAAATTCCATACTCTTTCCTGCTACTCAATTTATCGTTTTTAATAAATTGTGATAAGTCATCCTCGTATAAATTCAATTTATTATTGACAAACTTCGATATTGTTTCAACTCTTTCATTAATAAATGCATTGTCTTTATTGAGTCTACGTTTGGCTACCAAAATTTTTTTTCTAATTAACTTTCGTCGTTCATTTGGTTTCTCTACGATTGTATCACTTTCTGATGATATCTTAATTGTTGGTGTAGACTCACCAAACATTATACCACGAATTTCATGTATTTGAATCACACCGCTTGGACGATTTAAAATTTTTAATAAATTCAATTCAAATTCAACGAAAGTGAGATGCGTAATATCACTTAGAGATGGTACATTAAATACTAAATATGCAAACGGAAAACGAAGTGAATATACAAATTTATATATAGAAATTGCAGTCCTTACGTATTTTAAAATGTAATGGATTTTCAGTGGCATAAGCATGCCGTACCAATTCCAATGCAGGATCAGCAAATGTATTATCCAAATTTTGGATAAGCATTCTTCCTATGCAATTATATTTTCCCACACTCCTAGCATTAATAAGGTAAAATGTTACAGCTTCCTTGAAACACCTTTCAAGCACCATTGTTTGATGTAGCAACCATTGTTCCATACGTGGAGCAGCAGGACATACAGGTACATTTGAATTTAAAACATATTCAAAACCCTTCAATATATAGACTTTAAATTTGTTAAATTGGTATGAAATTCAATTGATATGCTTACACATTCAACTGAAAGTACTTCATCCAAGGACAAAATGAAGAAATTGTAATCGACCATTCTTTCTATGTTCTTCATTGCAGGTCGTACAAATTGTGGATCACTTTCAATCAGGTCCCTTTGAAATTTATTTTACCAATGTAAAAATTAATCAAATTGAAACAATATAATTGTATTATTTCTATTCACCCATAATCTAGTGTCAATAAACGAAATTTTAACACTCCGTTATAATAGGTCACTCGTTTTAGGATAATGGCCCGTACCCATTTATTTCTTTCAATCGAAAACAGGGAAACAATCTGCTCATAGTAAAATATTAAGTTCCAACTAATTTTTAATTTTTAGATCCACTTACCTCATTTTCACTCCCATCTGTATAGCTATCTACCTCATTATAATAATTGAACATTGCTGTCTCCATGTGAGATAACAGTTCTGAATATGATTTTAAATTGTTTTTATAACGCACTAACATTATATATGGTGTAAAGTATTTAATAATTTCAATTTCTGTATCTGGACCGGCACAATCTCCATTACGTACTTGAGCTCCAATATCATCATCACAATTAACATTAAATATTGTTGCCATTATGATTCGGAATTGCAAAACGGAATTAAATCTGCAAAGGATCAAGACTGAAACTCAACTAAATGTAGAATATAAAATTTTGAATTACTAAATACCAATGTAATCGACAATTCATTAATTTACAGCAAATCTCTTTCGTTGTGTTATAACAATATGGAAGGACCAAAATTAACAAAAGTTGGATACCAATACTTATAAATTGGAAATAAAACAGTTAGGGCATATTATATACTCGTAGATATGGTATATACTACAGATACTTATTATTCAAAATTTGTGTTATTTTAACAGTTATTACACATTCACAAATCTTTTTAGTAAAACTAAATAGTTCAGTTTAGATAAATCGTCACTACAACTACATGTTCAAATTGATTTAAATAATGACGATTATGTTAATTTGGGTTTTCTCGTATGTACGTTTCACTATTATTGGTATTTACAAAATTAAGTTCCTTAATAATGATATAAATATTATTAATCACTTCTTAAATATTAGGTAGAACATGTTGGCATTTTTTTTATAAAATCATATACTTAAGAAAATAAAATTATCGTAATTAAATAAAATACACATTCATACAAAGTTATTCGAAACAATATTGAATGTAGCAAGTTGAGCGCACTTTTCTGAATTATAATTTAAAAAGAAGATATTGAATTAATTAATTGATAAGAAATTCAGATTATATTTTCAGCGATTATGGATTTAGTTAAATTTTAACATTTGTAGAAAACCAGTCTTTTAAAGTAGAGTTTTATACTTAAAATTAAAAACTTATACTTAGATATTCTAAATATTTTATAAAATCTAGCAAAATTGTATACATTCTTCTTCTATGAATGACTTATGATTATTAGTAGCGTTTAGAAATAATAGGTTTTTGTTTTAATATCAAATTAATTATAATATAAATAAAAAAACATAAATTGAGTAAAAGTATAATATAGTATTAAGAGGTAATAAATTAAAGCAAAAAGGACATTAATAAAGACTACATTTGAGTTAAATAGAATATTTCCACAAAAGTTTTCATAAAATAATTGTATACTATTTATACATGGTAATTAATGAATGGTATATAATTCGTCTTTTATCTGCGTAATTGAAATACCTAATACATTGAGTTGAAAATCTCATTTCTTTTTCGGTTAAAAACATATATGTATATTGTACTTAACTATATACTCATCACAAAAACCATTTCATACTCAACTATTTTATGTTTAGCAATTGATTATTGAATAACTTTTATCATATTATTTTAGATAACAGTACAACATTATACTTTGAATAATTAATATGTTGCATTTATTATACAGCTAAAATAAAATAAAAAAACTATTTATGTTTAATCATTTATAGTCATATAAGTATCTACAATTTCAGACTGAATCAATGACAAAATGCCCTTTTTTTTAAATATCTTTTAATAAGGGATTTGTTTTTTTGGTTTCATTTCGACCATAATAGATTAGCTGTTTCCTAAACAATATTCACACATTAACGTTATTTGATTCCGTGTTAGGAATACTATCATCTTCATTTTCGTCGCTTATACTATTTCCCATTTTAACTACGACAGTACCAACACCATTTGATGTAGCAATCGAATTATTTGCATTTAAATTGGAGCTTATATTACCATTACTGCATATTTTACTATATAAATCTGGTGTTACTGTTGTTATATCTTCTAATTCAGAACGTATTTCAGTGCATTTTAATAAATTTAAATCGTTTGGTAAATATGTTAAAATATGATATATTTGCTTGAGATCGGCAGCAGAACTCCATATTCCGGGTCTTTTATTGTGATACAATTTGGCATACGTATAAATATTGGCAGATTTATCATATTCCATTTGCATGGATAATGATGCGACTATTGCTAATGTACACGCTTGTGCACCACCGTACCTAAAATTGAAATTATCATAAGACGATTTTTTTTACATTATTAGCACATTATATTCTTTAAACTGAAACATACCGATCCAAAATCGCTATTGGACCATTCCTATTTTCAGCTGGTGGTGTATGTATGTCGACTATAAAATCAAATATTGCGTATGTCGTGGTCATCTCTGGCCAACAAGGACAATGGAATAAACGCACCGTTAATGAGTCATCATCTTGGAGTGAGTCTAAAACGAAATCTCGGCAAACATAGTCGCACTTATTTATTTTAGATTCATAACGAACTCGGAAATTTTCACATTCGAATGGCTCATTGTCATCTGGCCAAAACTGCATGAATGACTAAAATGCATAAATTTCAATTAAATCATCTAAATACTTATATATTTAATGAAAATATTTTACTTTGTCATCTAATTGTGTTAGAACAACAATTTTTTGTACGCTATGGTCCCATATCATGTTCCAAAAATCTTTAATTGTTTGTCCCAGTATTGGATGTTGAGTAATTATATAATCCTTAAGACGGCGGAAACCTACAAATTTATCGTGTTAAATTTTTGATATAAACATTAATTTCATTTTATATTAACCATGTAACCATGTAGCATTAATATAGTCACTTCCATCTTCGCCTGGTTTCGGCGTCAATAAAACTCTGCTACCCTCTAAAGGTAATATAGAAGAACGGTTTTTAATTGCATTAACTGATTTTGATGCTGAAGCAGTTTGCATTTCGTTTGGTTGAAATTGTGTAACAAGTCTGTATTGTGCATCCAAAAATTCATAATCGTTCATTAATTCTGTCAACATGTCATATTTTATATTGGTTTCACCACTAGCTATTGCCTCGACAAGAGCATCATGTATAAATATATATTGTTCCTCTGTTTGTACAAGAAAATTTCGTTGGGCTCTAATATGGCGTAGAAAACCGTAAATATTCACGAATCCCTTATGCTCAATTTGTTTTATCATGGCATCAAGAACAATGTAAGTACCAGTTCGACCGACACCGGCACTACAGTGCACTATAATTGGACCAGCATCTGATGGGTTGGCAGCTGAAGATTTTTTAATGAAATTTAATACCGGTAATGGGTGATCCGGTGTTCCATGATCGGGCCAATTTGTATAATGGTATTGATATATAAACCTTTCCGATTGGTTTTGTTTTTTACTTTTCAACTTCAAATGCTTTATTTGTAGAGTACGAACGGTATAAGTGGACATTACATCTTCTCGAATAAGTCGGACTTGAATCACACCGTAAGTTTCTGATCCCTCTCTTGGCCAATACATATCACATTTCCTTCGGCCTCTTTCTACCAAATTTGTGATCATAACAATAATAGTGACACGTTGCTCCCATATCATGCGCCAATAACAATTAAATGTTTCTGGCAATGGTCCTTGGGTTGCTATAAATGCACGTGATTTTTGATAACCGTCTATATAATTGGCATTAATATAATCAACTGATTTCTTTTGTCCTGGTTGCGGTTTTAATAGTACTCGACTGTGATCATCTAAAAAAAAAATAATTTTGTGAAATTAGTTATTAATTTAATTCATATTTAAGCTTATATTCTTACAAGCACTGATATTTAAATAACGATTTTTGGCTTTATTTTCTGGGTGTTTAGAATGCTCTGATGCATGTGTATTAAGTGTGCCATCATTTATCGATTCATATTCATTTGTAAATCCAATGTTACCATCAGCATGAAGATGTGTCACATGCTGAGAGAATTGTTGTACAGGAACTGCTGTATGTATTTCCCCATTCACTTCAATTGGCGCTTCCCAATCAATTAGTAAAGTTGTTGGTCCTTGACATGGTGGATCATCTAAATAATAATATGCCGCATGGAAGCATTTCCTATTGAAATTAAAAAATAATTTTTCCATTATAATATCAAATTTAAAGATTTAAAAGATTCTTTAAATATGAATATGTTTAACAAATTTCACTAAATCGAGGAACTTTCGCGTGGCTAATAGATAATACTAAAAAATTATTACGTTCAAATAACTAATCTTAGTCAGGAAACTATTAAGTGAAACAATTATTAATTGATATCGTATGATAAGATAACACATTCAAGGAAAAATTATTTCAATTTACTCTTCTGTTTCATCAACTTTTTACTTATCAAAATCTATAATATAAAAAGATTTAAATACATGTATTATAACGAGCAATGTTTATCAAAAGATTCATTCACTTTTAATTATATTGGGCATACGATAATTTATAACTAACCCCTTACTTCTCTGTAATTTCTTTTGATTTCATATACCAGTGTGCAACATGATAGGTAATATTGTTTTAAAAATAGCTTTGACGAATAAGTGATAACCTGATAAGTATAAAACCAATATGGACATACATCTGCATTGGAATCTTGATAAATTTGAATATATGTACATAACTATGTATTAAATTACATTCACAAAAATATATTATTCGCTTAGTTCCATTCAATCACAAAATTCATTTTCAGATACGAATAATAAATGTATTTAAGCTAAAAAATGTATGGATTTGATACCAATATAACTCAATATGACCATATTCTAGTGTTGTGTATTACAAATAACGTTATAGTTAAAAGTATAAAAACTCAATAGAATAGCAAGTAATACATACATAATAATATTAACATTATGTAAATCGTATGAACAGCTATTGAAACATGCAGTTTATAATAATTATAAATTTAATCACAGTTAGTTTTTCTGTCAATTGTATAAATTTAAGAATTTACTGGATTCTTTAGGAACTTCGAGTTGCTATGAACTTACGTAAACCAATTAACACCCTTCTTTTTGCCACTTCCATTAGACGATGTCATTCTTTTCGGTTATGGTTAAAAATTAATTTCTATTGATTGGTTGAAATCAATACTTGATAACAAAATTATATAGAAACAAATCGGCACTGTGACTTCAATCAAATACATAAAATATTAAATGTTGCACTGAAGACAATTAATTTTCAGTAATCACTATAGCAGTTATAGAAATAATGTTTTAAAAACATAAAAACTATTTATTTACATATAAATTCCATAATAAATAATTAATTTGGCATAAATAATTTAGTGAATAAAATTTGTTATCTTATCAAATTAATAACACTTCTAGCACTTTTCTAATTTTACACTACATATAGGTATTATGCTTTTCCAGCGTGCCAATGATTATTCAATGATGGAATATTAAACACCAATTGATTATATTAAATTTAAATTAGATATGAGTAACGCGATAAATTAATTTATTAATTAAGAAGATCCATTTGGATTTCCATAATTTTTGTATCACTAACACACATTGAGAATACTGAGCATAAAATTTTAGTAAAATGTATATGTAATAATGTACATGTATATGTATACGTGCAATCGTAAGTTATGGTTTGATTTCTAATTAAATTCTCTACTCCACTCGAATATTTGAATAAAATCGAAACACGATGTTGACCTTGTACAAAAGTAACAAATTTTGTGGCACAATGTTTTGATTTCCTAATGGATTAGATTCTTAAAATTCACGAATCATTCTTCCTTTTTCCTTTCAAGTAATGAAAATGAATCCGCCTAAACATTTTCGCAGTAACATTTACTACACAATTTTCGGAATATTTTACAAAGCACTCATAAGACACAAGAAATATTTTTGATTGTCTAACTATGTTATAATCAATACAATGTGCGTAATTATCAGTATAAATTTTTTAACATATTTGATATTCTTTTTATACGACAACAAAACACTTTCATTACGTATTTATAAAGTAAAAATAAAATTAATTAATCTTAGAATAAACACTGATAATTGATATAATTTTCTTTCAATCAAATGGCACTATAAAATAGTGATTCTCTGTTCACTTATATTACAATATGTACTACTTTCAGACACTAGTTAATTTTATCCGAACATGCGACACCATACAATTTTTTTAAATATTAATGTGTGCGACTGAACAATACCTCTTGAACGCATAGAGAGTCACATGAAACTAATTCACAACACAACAGCATTTTTCTATTCGCTGTAGTTTTAATTATAAGCATAATTCATTTTTATACACACGTATACAATTGATATGTTTGTAGAGAAATAAATTTTTAAACCATAGGATTAAATAACCGACATGCTCAATGAGGAAAACGTATATGTAAGAGTTTTCTAATACTGGCAAGAAACTATCAAAAAATAGTATTCTATTTATTTAATAAGTAATACAACAAAGAAAAATTGGCGTTTAGTATTATTTGCGTCTCATCTATTCTTTAGATTTTAAACGAATAAATATCACTCCCTTTGAATATTTACTTGTGCAATGTGTATATTTATAAGCGAAATTAAATTACTCTTTTATGATCTATGTATTTATACATTACAGAATGATGTATAAATCGCGAAACAACGCGGCAAGAAATCATAAATAACATTCAATCCACATAATATGTATCTATACGCATGTAAAATTTATTACACTTACCTCCAAACCAAAAACGCCAATACAACAAGGAAAAGTCCTAAAACACAGAATATTATACTGACAAGTACTGTTAAATTATATTCTTCCTTAGATCGAATTAGTAGTGGTTGAATTTTCTCACAATTCGGTTGCATCAAAATCTGTTAACAAGATATTTAATAATACATGAATTAATAAATATATAAATCAATTATTTAACAAAATTCATTTTACTTTTTTAGGCTCTGAATATGAACCAAGAATAATCTGTCGTGAATTTATTGTGCTTAAAGAAGCTCCACGAACTTTTACTTCATAAATTGAATTCGTTGTTAGGTTTGGAAGTATCATCTGAAAAGAATTCATAAAACAGTTTGATGAATTAATATTTGCCCTTTCCCACATTAATTATTTAGGTATATTCTCTTACAGCTGTTTCCAAATGTGATGATGATGCATTTATTTTTATTTCCTGATGTTCTGGTTGTGCCACACTTCTATAGCTTACTGTATAAAAATCGATGGAATTATAAAATTCTAATGGACGTTTCCAACGCAGGTAGAGTGCGTCCTCTGATTGACATGTCAAATTAACTACTATAGGAGGACTTGGACCACTTATATCGGTTCGTTGGATAACAATATCGGATCCATTTCCCTCATTTTTCCAAGTAAATGCTTTCACTGATATTTTATATTCAGTATATGGTTCTAAAATGAAATCAATTTAATAAGTATTATGCTTGTAGTTGAAAGTAAGTAATACTTACTTAAATTTGAGAGTACATAGGTTAAATATGAATTTGGTGTTACATCCTGTTTTACACTGGTTTGAACATCCGTTTGATTTTGGTGCGTATAGAAAACACGGTATCCTTTAATGGCACCATTTAATTTTTCTGGTTCTCGCCATGTTATTCGAATTGTTGTTGACGTTACTTCCAAGACAGTCAGATTAAGTGGCTTGCTGGGTACTGTTGATTACAAAATAGTTACATTAGTTTACTGTTAAAATAAACTAGAAATTGGTTTGAGTAGAGTATAATTGATTCAAGTATCACATTTCCAAGTTTTATAATTAATTTTCCTCTAATCCGGAGATAACTAAATTCAGATTTTATTTTAAACATTTCACAATTAAATTATGGACAGTTAATTAATGGATACTATTAGTTAACGGAAATCGAAATAATTAATTAGATAAGTTTAAATATAAATAGCCAGTTTTCCGTACGTTAATAGATAATCAATTGGCGATTATTTAAATTTGTATTTACCATATTCATCATCGTCGTCGGAAAAAAATGGAGGATATCCAACGGAAGTAGATGAACTACTGCTGGTACTCGTAGAATCAACGTTTGTACCGTTATATCCATTTATTAGAGTTGTTGCAATTGGCAAAATCGAATCATCTAATAATGCAATTGTACTCTCTGATAAATTAAGAGAAGTGTTTGCTAGTGTTTGATAGCATATGAATTGCAAACAAATCCCAATAAATAATGGCAACACAAAAAGGTGACACATCATCAGAACAGTTCTCAGACAAATAATTAAATAATATTAACTTCAATTATAGTTTTCCTTCTAAACACTTTAGCTCTTAAACTAATAGTGCATAATCTGATATTTAATGATAATATTTAGGTGTTATCCATATCAATTGCACTAAATATAATTAAACGAATTCCATATTTAGCAAATCCATGTAACTGATACCATTTAACTCATTTGATAAAATATTATTCAATTCGACTGCGCATTTAATCAGTTATTATTCATAAAAGTTTAATAAAGATAACATGATAATTTTGCGGATCATTGTTCTGCTTAACGAAATGTATTAACACCGAAATATGTAATAAATATTTTATTAGGAAATTTCTACTTCAATATTTATATACAAATATACTAATACCAATAGTGACTTTACTAATTGATCATTACTTCCCATTCTCATTTTAAATTCGGGAAATATCCACTTCCTCATTTTAAAATAAAAACAAATAATTAAGTGGCGAATGCAGAGGGAGTGTCGGTTATTTTATCATTTTATTCACAATTATCCCCTAAATTCAGTCGAATTCAAAATAATTAAAGTTTATAAATTTATTAGTGCCTACACATATGTAAAGTATTTGAGTTTTCATGTAGACATAATACATGGGAGTATGCAAGTCTGTATCCGGACATATTATTTATGAGCCACACAAGATAAAACAATAAATTCCTAAATGAACAATATTCGAGTATTCGGTCGATGATAATTTAACAGGGCATCTTTTTATTACATTTTTATTACGAACGTTCTATTTTATTTATAGGAAACAATAGGCTCGCAAATTAGTTGCTGATGTTCTGAATTATGAATTCGGCACTAATATTGATTTTGTTAAATGGCGGATGAGTCAAATGTTGCACATAAAATCAGTGGTTCTACGCAAAGTCTACAGATTGATATGGGTGCAGTCGAAATGAAATTTTAAAAAATGAATTTATAACATTTAATTAGTATCAGTTAAGTATACTGGATTAAGTTAAATCACATTATTCATCAATCGGGTTCTTCATTTAAGACATAGATTTTTGGTAACACTAATATATGTAAATCACTAACGCCGAACTAGATTAAATCAATAATGTTCATTAACCATCACAAAATTCTCACTGTGCGATTTAATTTGATCTACAACAATACCATAAATGTATTAATCAAAACTAATTATGAATCTCTTTTATAACAAGAGATAAAAGTTGGAATCACTCAGTTCCTAATTAAATGTTTTTTTACTCCTTTGTTGGATTCTTCTGAATTTTTTCTGTCCCTTATTTCGCACGAGCTTTCACCAATACTTGCAAACCAATCAAACAAACGAACGCTGTCTATTTAATTATGTTAATAACTAATCATTAGATTCTAATTCACATAATTAATCTATTTAAATTAACTAAATTTACTAAACAGTAGGCCCTATTTCGAGAAACAAGTAAATCGGTAAATACGTCGGTCTTGTACGCATGGAACACACAGCAGAATTTTCGAAATCATGTAACTGACAGACACATCTGGCAACGCCGAATCCGGTAGTTTCAATTTGAAAAAAATCGTCTTCTATGTATTGAGTAAATTTTCCTTAGCGCAAACCTATTGGTTTAATTTAAATATTCCAGGATATAAAAGAATATGGGTAGTTATGATTTATATTAACGTAATTTAACATTGGTATTATGTTACATACAGGTATATTTGTACCATAAAATGTACTAATATAGAGCAATGCACTATTCGACAGCACTGTCTGAATTTACCGCAGTGTTGCCCTATGGGACTGGATCTGTACACTGTTCCGAGGCACAAGTGATATTACACCCCAATAATGGTGTAAAAGATAGAGATTTCTGAAGTCTAAAACACTTGAAATTACTTTTAAACTGAGAAATGTTTTTTGAATACATAAGTAATGGAATTGTATGTTATAATATTAGTTGTTAGAAAATTCATAATACTCCGTTTTTAACAAGACAATATACATTTAATTTTACAATCCATGTACCACTTTACGTATGGTAAATTTCATATTGCATCATAACCGTTATTGCAATTATTTTTATAAGTATATTATAAAATTTGATTTATGTATATATGGTTAAATTCAATTAAAGTTAAAGTAGTTCGTAATGTGATTTTCTGAATCCCGGATTTCTGAGGTAATTGTATTTTATTAACCCAACAGTCATTTAAATAAAAAACCACAATATGCGAATCAAACACATCAAGCATAATGAAAGTTCTCAAGAACAAATGCAAATAATTTTATAACAATATAATTATTTCCTTACCGCCTTCATCAGTCATAACCAATACAGTTGTGGGTGGACCCAATCCTTCAGGATTGAATACTTGTAGCGATACCAAATACTGGGTGTAGGTCTGTAGATCTTGGATTTCATGGCTCTACAATCCAGGATTTGAAAAAAAAATTATTTTAATATAATTTAGTAACATCGATTTCAAGTATTTACTTCAACACTACTGTCCCTTATGTAAATTTCGTTAATTGGTGAATTGAATTTATCTCTAGCTCTATATGTGATTCTATATCCCAAAAATTCACCCAAAATTGTATCAGGCAACGGAGGTTTCCAAGATATGTAAATTGAACTGGACGATGTATTATGCGCTATCGTTGTTACCGGTTTCCCAGTTGGAACTACAATTACAAATTACATGCAAAAAATATTGAGTTTTTTAATGTAAATAAATTGATGAATATCTCATTAGATGGAGTATTTTTATAGACAAGTAGCTCTAATTAAAATTAGTTACCTTCTCGAAGAGTGACAATATAATATGATGGTTTGGACGGAGGACTATTCCCCAATTTATTCACCGCAATTGTTCGAAAACTATATACAGTAAAAGGTATGAGATTTGTCACTTCGTAACTGGTATTGTTAGTTTTTGTGACGATTTGTAATACTTGGTCCCAAGCCCCATCCTCTCCGACTCTGAAAATGTGTTTCCAATAATCAAAAAATTAATAACATTAATTAAATCTGATATTTTGAAAATTATTAAAAATTAATTGAAAAAGAAGATGAGCTAATAGTACGCATACTCGAAAATATTTAGGAAAAAAAAGTATGGGAGTGAATATTTTCCAAAATAGAACAAGAACGAAATGTTTCATTGTTCAATTCCTAGATGCTTTCACTCTTAATTCTTGAGTTTAAAGACATTCATTGTATTTCATAAAACCCAACACTAATATTCTTACCTTGTCTCAATTATAAAATATTTTACAGGAGCATTTCGCGGTTCCTGTGAATGGGCCCATGATAAATTGACAGCACGCGAAGTAAAACTAATAATTAAAGGTCGCCCGGGGGCATCTGGTACATCTGAATTATAATAGAAATTTATAAAATGTTATCCTTTAAAATCAATAATGTAAAAATAATTATTTAGTTATTGTACTACTGATTTTAATAAAGAAATTTAGTAGCGAAATACATTGACTCTAAACAGTTATTCCATTATCGATTATTTGGCCGAATACGATACATACATATATGTACATCCTTTATAAAGTGATGTGCAGTGAAACATTATGATTATTGCCATAAACTTTTATTTTCTCTTTTATTTTTAGAATGAAACTTGAAGAAAAATTTTAATTTAGCCATTTGTTTTACCACAATTCTAATAAAATGTTATGCAAGTATGGATTCATTGTTTCATAAATTAATCAAAGATTACACTTAAATGTTGATTCATCTTTTTCAATTATTTACTTTCTATGTAATTAAAATTCAATATAGTTTGAAACAAAGGAATATCGGGAGTTGAGCCTACATATTTATGTATACGTATTTGGTATTCTTCACCCTAAAGAAAGAGAGTAAGACAATTTTCTGACGAAAATATTACATTAATTGTATTCTCTTCATTTGTATTTACTAAATACGATGAGATATTCCAGTTGGTTATATTACAGAATAAATAATATGATCGATATTTATGAAGGGGTTTTAATTTGAAACTTTTAACAATCGTGTAATTGGAACAATATTAAAATGTTTGATGCCGTTTATGACAATTCAAGTAAAATGTAATATATATTGCAGATACAATTGCGCCTTTATCAGAAATACTTCATTCGTCTTAGAGATTTTACAATGGATTTTAATTTCAATACATTTGATTTCAATTTTATTAAAATTCTGTTAAAGGAAACTCACCTTGAACTAATAAATCTATAATTGCTTCTGGACTGTGTCTATCATTTGCAATACAACTATACTCTCCCGTATCGGCTGATACAGCTGGACTAAAACGTAAACTAAAATTTTCTGACAATAGCTTAATCTATTGTAAGAAAATCAAAATTAATTAGTTTCATAATAATTTTGTAGAAAATTTTTGGGAACTTAAGAAATACAAAATCGTTACAATTTAATTTTACTTATTACGGTAATAATAACTGTTTAGCACACTCAACAATAATTTTACACACTATTTTATAGACAATTTAAGGAGTCATCCCATCGTGTAAAACCAATGTTGATAGTGAATTCACAGAAATTTCTTAACGTTAATCAATGAATGATTTTTATCAACTGAACTGGACATACCCTAGAGTTATGTACAGTTAAAGGTACACCATTTGCATATTGGGCAATTGTTGTAATTGATGTCTTCCATATTAAGGCGTCTACCAATGAATGTTCATTGACTCCAGGGCAGGGAACTGTTATATTCTTTCCAGCCTCAGCTATGAATTTTTGCACTGGTATGTTGGTTACATCTGAAACATAAAACATGAATTAATATAACATATAATAGAAGTACTTGCATTATCATAGTATTTATATAATTTATAAAATCATAACATAAAAATATTTCCACTGTGAAATCCTATTAAAAGTTAAATAATTAATCCGCATAATTGGTAAAATGTGGATAAACTCGATGTTTCCCAATTAAGCTGAATGGAAGGTAGAATTGTACTACATATTTATATAAAAATTAATTTTTATTTGAATTTGCGTTATTATATTTAAGAGCATTACGTTTAGTTTCAAACAAAAAAAGAATAAATTGATAATACTAGTTAGTTTATTATCAACAAAGTACACCGTAACAGAGTGAAATTATTATGATCTGCTTAACCTGTCTATCAATTATAGTCAACTATTTTTTTTTCATAATGCGAATGAGTACCCATAGAAAGGTAATATTCAAGAAAATTAGCTTTTCGTGATGAAAATAAAAACAATTTAATGGTACTGTAGCAGTATATATGGACATTGAACAATCAAATGGAACTGTACTGTTGTTTTACTTTTGGCTGTGTTTTGTTTTATTTTATGTTTGGTACGTCGGTTACAGTCAGAGATAACGTGATATACACTTTTGATTGATTACACGCCACCTTAATCTAACGAATCATTTATTTAGTTGAGAACAATTGGGATAGTCAGTGGTGTATATCATACGCGGTATTAATAATAAACGGATAGTACGTGAATTTCGTTAAATAATCCAATCCTTTTTGGAGAATTTTTCCTAATATAATAGTTTTGATTATGTTAATCGGTCAAAATGAACGAATAAGTTATTCAAATCATTTATTGGAGATTGAAATATTATAACTGCTAGTATTTAATTTCATATTTATTAAACAATAAAAACTGAGTGGATTTAAAATTTAACATAAAGCGTATGCATATCGAAATGTAACGGTATATATGCTAAAGTAAATTTCCGAAATAATATTAGATTGATTCATATATTTTTCTTAGGATATAGAAGGATACATAACTCTCTAATATTTTCTCAAACATATTTTAATTTTCATTCTTTTGCACACATTCACAAACAATTGATTGGATTGATGTAACGTAAAGTTCATGGTATATACATTTTCGAAGATTAATTGTATGGTTTTTTGCATAAATCTGGATTTTATAAAATCAGATATTCTTGACATATCAAATAGAAAATAATTATTTTTATTCAAGTTGAAACTTCATTTAAGTTAATTTAATTGCTTGGTAAATCAGAAATGGATATTTGTCAGTTTATTGAACAGTTTTAAAATTAAATTACTCGAAGCTAAGGGAATATGAATGGAATTTTCTTATTAAAAGCACTAATTTTTATATTCTATAAATAAGTCGATCCTTACTCATGGCGTTTGCATACATATAAAACTATAGACATAAATAATAAATTAGATAAGTTAATCCGATTGAATAAATTAAAGCATTATTTCATGTCATTCGTGTGGACAATTTATCAATTTTTATTGGGTGTTTTCTATAATTACTTATTAACTATCCATTATGCGATACGATGACATTAAAAAAGCCTTTTCTTTCTTTTTATATTTTGATTATAAGACTGGGTATTAGCCTTATAATATGTCTTTAATAAAACACTGATTTTCAATACAAATATTCGTATGTAGTAAGTAGGATATGTTTATGTACATATTTGGTTAAATCGATAATAATTGACGTTTTGTTCTTAACATAATTGTTTCATATTTACTTAGAAATAATTTAATGTAGCTTAATTTTGATGGGCTCTAATTTATATTTAATTTCCTTATTGATATTATAAATGCCAAATCATGTGTATCAGATTGTGAAGAATTTAATTGAAATCTCGTAATAATTTATAGATAATGCGGTTTGTATTTAATAATTCATAAAACATAATTTATATTGATTCAGACTAGAAAAAGTGATGATATAATAACAGAAGCAATATTATCAAATTAAATTTCAAGTCTATTCGAGTTGGATTTATAGGCCATATCAATAAAATATGTACAGATAAAGATTAAAATTTATTAATCCAGAATATATAATCAGGTGATGAAATAGAAAAATACGACTTAAGAAAATATTTAATGTGGCGTACATAGCTTAAAGGATCAAACTGAAGATGTAACTAATTAAGAATTTTCATTAATTGTTCTTTAATCTTTGATATTCTTAGAATTGTAAATCCGTATATGGTTTATCAAAATGATTATCTTATTATAATTGTTATATTCAAAAGAACTTATCAAATCACTTTGTAATAATGTAACATGAGTAAGTTCACAGTTAGATTCCGATCTAAATACTGGGAGACTATAAAGAAACAATAAACACAAAGTTCTACTTTAATCACAGGAAATATAAGAACATGAAACTATTCAACTGTTTTGCTAGTATGAATTTAAAAAATTAATATTTAAAAATTCACTCTTGATTGCACAACAAAATTAATCTAAAAAATGTTAAATTTCTGTGCGTTTATAATAAATCATGTTTTTGTATCTTCCCTTTTAATGAATGCCTTATGTAGCATCATATAAATTATGTTCATATATATAGTATGTGCAATTTCCAACCATTGTTGTATGTGACAATGCTCTGATATCGTTTTATATTTTTTCTATATAATATGATGATTCATTTTTATTTCAATCAATGCAATAAAACCAGAGTCAATTGATATTGTGTTTCTGCAGTTCCCTCTTACTATTAATATTAAGGGGGTATTAAATAGGGATAGGACCGATAAATAATAAAATAGTTACTCAGCGAAATTGATATGTATAAATCTAATAGTCAATGAGGAATTTTTACATCCAATCGATTTATTGAATGCACAATACATAAAATCATGAGTAGTAATATCAAAATACCGAATAAAATAATTTTAATCAATGCAGTCAAACCCTGTTTTCATTTAACATTATGTTGATTAGTTGGTTAGTCGTGAAGTGGTAGTAATTGCAATTGACGTTGAAAATGGTGAATTTAAGTAAGGAATAAGGATATATAGAAATTGCAATGATTGTTAATATGTACGTTTGTAAATCACATATGAAACTAACGATGATTCTTAACTCACAATATGCTTTGTATAATTTTATTACACAGAAAATTTCAATTGAATGAAATTTCATTGATGGTTAACAGGGAAAAATTAACTAACACAATACACACTGCTAATGGTAACTCTTAATCTGCAACAGTCAATAAATGTGATATGCTAATATCCTGAATAAATTTATAAGGGATTAAATTAGATTTATGTGTACACTTAATCATAGATTTCCGATTGCAGACTATAACAAGTGTTACAAAATGAAAAATTAAGATTCACCATTAAACTTACCAAATATTCGTCCACAATATCCAATTGATAGAAATAGTAAGCCATAAATGAGTAATCCAAAATTATTGCAAAGTATATAAATTTGCATGGTTTTATTTTGAATATTTATTCAACAAATGTTCACTAAATGGTTTTATTACATACATAATAATATCATATATTTTTATGTGAAGGATATTGTTTAAATATTTATTAAATCAATTACACTTCACTGTTGATTGCTATACATTTTTTATTTTACATTTACAATATTTTCCAATTTTAAGTACAGTTCACTAACTGTATACATTGAAATCTGTATACAATTTATCTCTTTAGGAACTAATCACTCACCAGTCCAATAGAACAGTTCAATCACATTTTTAATTTATTTTTGGATAACATATGTAATATGCAATATTATAACTTCTTTCACGTTTATGATATCGTATTTACATGTTACGATTAAAGGACTATCACTCATTTAAGGTTACACAAATCATTTTTCTTGTGGCACTAAACACAAAAAAATATAAGCTATTTTTTCCTTTATATATATATGTAATACAATTCAACTACTTGTTTTATTATCATTTTTAACATAATAATTCTTCACCATATTTGTAAACACCAGCATATTGTACAATATTAATGTTACATCATTATATTGTTAAGATTTATTACAGGAGCTAAATCACCTCAAAATGATGAATGTATATCTCCATCAATGACTTTAGTTGTATTGCATACTTGATACTTTTTTTATGTTAAACTTAATGAAATATGTAGCCAGCATTCCTTTATCTCTGTAACATTGAAATCTTAATGGGAAAACAGTATGCTAAATATTTCATTACATTTGACATGATAATCCGCGGTTCCAAATCAAATTTTTAATTTTTTCAAGTGTTAACTACCGAAATTAGATCCGAACTTACACAGCTTGTTTGTATGAAAAATATTTGCACTATGACATGAATGTATCCATTAACCATTATTCATCTACTTGATTATTATATTTTGATTCATTAATATGCATAAATGGTTTTTATTAATTTGAGGGTATACTATTGAAACTATAACTCTTACATTGTTATTTTCCTAGAAATTTCACTAATTCCATTAGGATAATTATCAATTTTATTTTGAGAAATACACACTTAATCACTCAACTTTTATTCACAATATAAATTCTCATTTATACAGATTCCACAATTTTCTTTCGGTGAGCCATAAATCACAGATAATTTCCCTCTTAAAATAAAAAGGTAGATGAATTAACAGAAAAGATATTTTGGTATCCAGAATGTTGAATTGTAATTTCACCAGCTACCACCATTTCAAGTACTAGTACAATCTAAATATAATTAAACGTAATTCTCTAAGTATTAATTTTTTTTAGAATATCAATCACGTAATAGTTCAGTAAATTAATCAACCAAATAGGTCGAACGGCCTTTTAAAAGGAGAAGAGGACGAAATTAAATTTGTTGTTCCGTTATGTTCGAATGCCGCCGTGAAACTGATCTCTTGAAATTGAAAAGAGAATGTAGGATAGGATAAAATAAGAAGCTTTTTTGAAGGGGATTTTCTAAAGGGATATTTAACAGAAACGATGAATTCGAAATTCAAAAAGGATATTGGGGAAAGTGAATTGTATTTTAACACCAAATTTTTATCTTCTCCTACTTTGAAACTTTCATCTATCGAATTTGTATTGACTCCTGATTTTCTCCTGTTTTCCTCAGTATTTTCGGTTGATTCTTCATTTCGATATCGAGAATATTAGTCGGGGTAAACGAAAATGGTTGAACCGTCGAAATTCTATCTTCTTTTAGAATATTGCATTTTCAAGTAGAGGATGGGGAAAATTCAATGACGATTCAGTTTTCTAATGTTAATTTTCCTACATTGATATGTACATTTGTACATGATATGTATAAGCAAGTAGTGCATCATCAGGTTCTATTTCAACTGTTAAAGATATTCATCGATTCGAAATAATAAGGACATCCACATCGTGAATGCTATCAACATGGGAAGGAAAACATTTACATTTAGTAATCTAAATATTATCATAAATCTTGTTTGATTGTACATTTTTCATTGTTTTAACACAATAGTGGCATATCCAGAATGAGATAAAATTAATATCGAATTAGATATTTTCCACCAAAAACGCTTCCAAAAAGTTTACTAACAGAAAATATATTTGTATATGGTTTTCCTTTTATAAACAACGAATATTAAAAAGCATTATGAAACCTCTTTTTAACGCATGTGTGTGTATTTGATGTAGTATGGCCAAGTATTCGTTTTCTTATTTGGGAAATCATACATTTGTGAACCATATTCTTTTAATTGAGGAACAAAAAAACTCATTCCACACTGTTTTACATATAAGTTCCTTTATGTAATATGTATCCTTTTTTTATTTTCCAATTTTTTTAGTTACAAGAAATAAGGTAAATATGAATATTGTCTTGCTCGAGAATTCATATTTAAGATTTTGTAAGAATCAATACTTACAGACTATTTCGTATATGAATAGCTATCAGTTAAGATAAAATAATTATTAACAAACACTGTCTTCGCTGCTGTTTAAAGAAATTTAATCAGTAAAACTAAATTTACTTATTTACTAAATTTATTTTTACTGCTTCTAGCCTGATTTTTAAAGATTTTCAAAGTGCGAGTATGTTTAAAGTGTTTGGCCTTTTATCATCCTCTTATTCAAAATTTATCGAAATGCCAAAATGAATTAATAATTTAAATGGCAAATATTTATAACGTTGTGAATAAAAATTTTAACCGAAATTGTTTGTGGAAAATCGTAGATTTTTCTCCCATTGCAACACTACTACAATATAACGCGTTTATAACATAATTTTAAAAGAACCACCTGTACAATACACAAATATGGGTTATTGGAATGAAACGACACAATTATTTATTAATAGGTTTTGCTATAGGTATGTAGGCTGCTGATTTAACGATGTAAAAAACATCCCAAATAATAATGCTGTTTCGTTTTGTACATCGACAAAACTTTTTTACATTACCACGCTTTACGATTCAAAATTCTTCATTGCTTATTTGGGGGTAGTAAATTGAACGTTAGGAAATCAAAAAATTCTACCATCAAAATGTAAGGACCAATATCCACATTTCACTTTGAAGATGGCAAACATTTAGTTTCTTTGAAATCCTTGTGAAGAATTTTAGATTAAAACTGTGCCGTAAAAAGATCCTACAAAAGTTTTAAGAAAATTGACCAATTCTAACATGTAATGCAATATTTATTTTACAAAATTAGTACATAATTAATAAATTTTTATTATCCATTTTTTACAACAAAATTATTACAAATTTCTTGTTAGTTCATTAATTATGATCAGACATATTAAAAAGGTTAAATGCAAAAAAATATTTATTTATTCGTTTTGTATCTTCCCATATCAATGTTTCATTATCTCCACATTTATACAAACATTCATTTTGGCAATCCGATTATTAGTCAAATGACCAATAATAACATTGAAATTAATAGACGTACACGATGTAATCGATCAATGTTGTTTTAAAAAAAGTTATTCGATACTAATTAAATTCAATGAACTGATTCTTTTGCAACAAAATATAAAATCTTAATTTTTATATATTGAATTTGATAGCATATTTCATTTTTAATAATTTTTCATTATTCCGAGCAATAACCTATTACCTTGATTAATATCTAAGTTTTATTTTAACATCTCAAACATCAAGTTATCCTTATATTAATTATTAGGTATACAATAACATGTTTGGATATTTCAAATCAGCATAGTATGGGCTCCATCATAACATACAATCCGATTTACAAAACAATATTATATCAATCAAAAGAAAATTAAAATCAGAATGTGAATAAGAATAAGCATTTTGATAATTAATGATAATATTTAGGTATGTTTCAAATACATTTTTAAGCATTTAAAATTGTTTTCTTTATGGTTCTTTAACTATTTTCTGAATAATATGACAAATAATTTTATATTTAGTACTAAATGATATTTAACAGAACTACTATTCAAATAAATATAAATAGTTCATCGAACTACCATAATGATAAATGTTACATTCACATTCAGTTGATTATTATGTAAATAGATAAAGAAATTAATTATTTGGGTAGTTATTTATGTAATTTTAAAACATAATAAACCATTTATATGTATATTTCCACACAGAGTAATATGTTAAAATTGTATTAATATTTTTAGCAAATATTTTCCTTTTTCAATTGTTACTGTCTTTAATCGATAATTAATATCGTATTATTTGTAACAATATATATGTGATATCTGTGAAATGAATTATTGGTTGATTCAACTGATTTTTATCTTACTATTTCATTTAATGATTTGATCTTAACCGGTGAACTTTAAGTATGAACATACACATATATATGTATATCATCTTCATAATCAAAACGGAAACAAAAGAATAAGTTACTTGTAAATTGTAATAGTTTCAACTTGTGCGACATTTTTCATTTATGCTATAGAATTTATGATTACGGCGGGGTACCCGAATATGGACGGATACAAAATTTAAAGGATAACACATTTACGTTTTGGTCTCGCTGGCATCACAGGACACAACACGGCACGAATTGCTTCATCAAACACTGTTTTTAGTCCCTTTTGTGTTAAAGCTGAACATTCCAAATACTTAACAGCACCAATTTCTTTTGCCATCGCTAATCCTTGGGGATATGTGATTGGTGCTAATTTTTTGTCTCTTAATTTTTCAATTGCATTTTTATCGTCGCGTAAATCCAACTTTGTACCAACTAAGATAATTGGCGTTGACGGGCAATGATGCCGTACTTCTGGGTACCACTAAAATTATATAAAAATATCATATTAATTTTATAGCATTGATGCATAAATGTGTAATCATAAAGGGATTCGATAAAACAACAATTTACATAGCATACAATATTTACTTAGTAAATCATACATCTGAGTGCATGAATGTATACATACATAAAAGTATATATATAATTATATAAAGAGATGTGCGGGGGATCTATCAAACGTCTAATAAATATTTGACTAAAAATCTCGATTGTTGTCTATATGGGAAATTATTGACCCTGAATATTACACCACACACTCAAAATTTTATCATAAATCATACAATGTTTATCATGCTTTCTTCATGGAATTTCTACTGTACCTTAGCTCGAACATTTTCAAAAGATGCTGGATTCGCCAAAGAAAAACAGATTAGGAAAACATCGGTCTGCGGATAAGACAATGGTCGGAGACGGTCATAGTCTTCTTGTCCAGCTGTATCCCACAACCCTAAGTTAATAGGTTTTCCATCCACCATAACATTTGCTGAATAATTATCGAATCTGAAATATACGATTAAAAGAATTGATTTAATCAGATTTATCATTAAATTGTTTTTATATTATTTCCACATAAATAGTAGCTAATCATGTAAAGCAAGTGGATCAATCCATTAAAAATCAATCTATGTGGGTGAGCGATCACTCTAAATAGAACACACTCAGTTTCTAAGATTAGCTTATACATAATTTTTCTGTATTATTATATTACTTATTATGTTTATAAAGCGATCAATGGCTGTCGAGATGAATACTTACACGGTTGGTATGTACTCTCCAGGAAATGCATTTGTTGTGTAACTAATTAATAGACATGTCTTACCAACAGCACTGTGAATCAGAAAAGAAATTTTTTTAATGTATTTGAATTCATATTTGTTTGCAATTTGGCAAATAAAGAATCAGAAATGTAAGCATAAAAATTGTCAATATCACGGGGTTGCGAAAGAGGTTTTTTGTGAAAACTTTGTCAAATAAATTGAAGAAAACTTTAGCTTACCCATCACCAACCACAACGCATTTAATTGCCTGCATCTTTATTTAATGTTTATGATAACTACTTTTTGAATTGATGATCGCTTTTTCACGTAAAATAAAATTAATCACTCATTTGCAGTAGGTAATCTAATCACTTAGCAAACTGTACCATAAAATACCCACACCTAAAATTTAATTTAAGATAATTCCTCCGCTTCAATATTATAAAGGAACATGAACTCTTGTACCGTTTCAGATATTTGTTACAGTAAGTTGACTAAAGAATACAGTATATGCTAATATGAATGGATTTTAATAATTTGAATCACCTCTGAACACAATTTGGAAAATAAAAATTCCTACATTGGAAAATCTAATGGAGATACGTGATTTTAAATTCTTCAATCGCTATAAATGAATCTATATGCTCATTCAAACATGTGCCCTTGTAGAATTGGTGCGACGACTTATTTCGAGTTGTCTTTTCGACTCAGACCCGGGACGAGAAGAGTATCGATGACAGCAGCTGTCATACAAAAAAAATTGTGTCTGCTACGGGATATTGCTATACGCCCAACATATGATTCGTTGTTTACTACTATTGTATTTATTTTGCTTACAAGAGTGATCCAAATAAATTGGAGCCTGAAGATTTTGTATCAAGTGGCACTACAGTAGTTTTCAATAGTCGTTTCTAATTAGATTCAATTGGTGGAGACGTGTTATTCATTTAGTGTCATTTTACTTGTGGTGTTACACTAAGCTAGACGGACTGGTGTGCTGATTCAATCGTTAAAAGATGGTGAAATTAGGATTCATGTTTCAGGACTATCATTACAGTGGCTAACTTATTACACTTGTCTTTCAGGCATTTATCCAGAATGATGTCGATACTCCAACGGAACCAAAGACCCTTTTAATGGAAAAACATGTAGAGTTTATTAAGAATCATGGCCGAGATCAAAACGACTACGTAAGATATAGTTTTGATAATCAATTGATTAAAATTGTTTAATCGATTTCAATTGCCATTAATTAGGAATATTGTATGACCGAATTTTTACGTATGTCTGGAATTTATTGGGGAGTAACAGCAATTGACTTACTAGAGAGACTTGAAGATTTTAATAAAGACGAATTGATAACATTTGTTAAACAGTGCCAGTGTTCTGTTGCTGGTGGTATATCTCCATGCGAAGGTCATGACCCGCATTTGCTGTACACATTGAGTGCGATTCAGGTACAGTATATGGGATATAGTCTAATATATCGATGTACAATTTATATTTTGATTTTAGATACTATGCATATACGATGCACTTGAGGAAATCGATATTGAAGGAGTTGCTAAATATGTTGCATCATTACAACAACCCGATGGGAGTTTTTTTGGTGATAAATGGGGCGAAGTTGACACGAGATATTCTTTTTGTGCAGTAGCAATTTTGAGCCTAATTAATCGCATGGAATGTATAAATGTTGAGAAAGCTGTGAATTTTATAATGTCATGTTACAATGCAGATGGTGGATTTGGTTCCAAGCCGAATGCAGAATCACATGCTGGATTAATTTATTGCTGTGTTGGATTTCTATCGATTACTAAAAGTTTACATCGATTGGATTGTGAGAAATTAGCTTGGTGGCTTTGCGAGCGTCAATTGCCCAGTGGTGGACTAAATGGCCGACCGGAAAAGCTTCCCGATGTGTGTTATTCATGGTGGGTGTTGTCCTCCCTCACAATTATGGGTCGATTACATTGGATCAGTGGTGAAAAACTGGAATCATTTATGTTGTCATGTCAAGATGAAGAAACAGGTGGCTTTAGTGATCGTGCTGGTAATCAACCAGATATATTCCACACTTTATTCGGCCTTGCTGCATTGTCTTTACTGGGCAATCGACATTTAAAACCGATTAATCCAACATATTGTATGCCACAATATGTAATTGATAGATTAAAATTAAGCCCACAAACATTAAATAACTAATGTCAATACAACTAAAAATGCAATTACTTATTATAATAAATATAAATTCATTATCCAGATTTATTTAAAATTCCATATGAATTTCAGAACTTATGGCTTATATTCCAACATTACCATTTAAAATAAAAGTGACAACCATCCAAGAATAAGAAAAACACCACCAAGAGGGGCTGCTCGATTAAACAACGTTTTATCAGTAATCGACCGATAATAGCAGCTACCACAAAAAAGCGTGATACCAACGGTGAAGAATGTCGCAGTCTATAGAAAAGAAAATTATATATTTATATATGTTATACATATCACTGTTTTGCTGTATCTTACTATAACCGGGTTACGGGTCATTGGGACCGCCAACAATGCCACCGAATGTAAAAGATGATATTTATTAGCTGTATCGAATATTGCTCGTAAATCTGCTCGTTCCTCTGGTTCGTCAAATGGTCTAAATTTGCGATGAGCCCCATAGGCACCCAAAATTACAGCAGCACAACCACTAACACCAGCTAGCCGAATTATGTGATAGTGATTGCCAGCCAATCGCCACAAAGGGATCGGATTTTGCATGATTTTTTTTAAATTAGGTGAGGTTTTTGGAGGAGCTTTGATCCCCTAAAATGATAAAGGGATAAGGGACATCGATAATAAACGGATTTAAATGTTGTATAACCACTTACTGCTTTTTCTGCTGTGTGGGAAAGTACCGATATGACGCTGGAACTGATTGGATTTGTGAAGAGCAGGTAGTTAGCCGTATCGTACAAGGACATCTTGACATTAAGATAAGGTGATTACACTTTTAATTTCATTCAGCGAAAAAAAAAACAATCTTACCGGTTTAAAAAATTAAATTAATAACTTATTAAAACCCACTTAATATCGAAGAAAGTAAACAGATTTTGAATGATTTTTGTGTACAATTGTCGCCTTGGTTCCATAAGAACGTATACGACACTTTGACATTTTCCAGATATGTGTTTATATAAGTGGAACATTTTGTCGACACCCGACATATCATCGATGATAATTAAGAGCAAAATTTAAATTAATATTTAAAAAGATTAAAACATTTCTATTTTTGGTTAAATACTAATCATTCTTTTAATTACTCAAACTAGTTGCTTGTTATAAAACTTGTTATTCAACTTGAATAAGCATCATTTGATATCCATCATATTGGTTTATCCTGAATTATATAGGATGCGTAATAGCAGCTCCAAGAAGATTGCTATTCAATTCCATTGAGACTGAAGATTTATTGGTCGCAAAATCGTTTGAACAAAAGACATAAATTACTATTGAAATATCTAAACAGTTAACGGTGTGTAAAACGTGAAGGAAAAATGTAATAGCTTATCATTCCAATCCTCATTTTCTTGACGATACGCACTGAAGAATCTGGCGACATAAATTGAAAGCTATCAAATTTTCCTTTTTTCGTTTATATTTGAAGGACATAACGAATTACATTATAAATATTATGTGATATCCAATATAAGAAAGTTAATAATTTATTTGAACTGACTTTGGTTAGTAATTCAGTTTAATTTAATACGTACTTCTTCTTATGGGGCTGTAATACATTGATTTTAAACCTTTAAAATCAATAAAATTTTCTACTTTGATTGAACTATAATCACATTAGATTCTTAATTATGCACAGTTTTTATTTCACCCTTTAGTATTGACTATTTACATTTAAATTTATTATACAAAATTTTAAATGATTTTTTGTATAACTCATTATTATTTATCTATATTATTTAATATACATAGGTATCTTGCATTAATTATTTCATTTCATATATAATAATATTTTCACCAAAATTCGAGTTAAGAGTAACATTGACTACTTTTTAAAAGACAAAATAATTTAAGATCCCCTTTTGATCAGATCATTTCCCATGATATTTAACTGAAACAAAATGAAATGTATTCATTAATAAAACATAAAGTACAAGTTAAAAAAAATTTAACAAAAATAGCATTATGTCCATGTAATATCATGATACCTACCACTTAACTATAAATCAAACTAATACAATAAGTCAGTCATTCAAAATTACATATTCACATTCAATAATTTATTAATAAAATGAATTGTGTATATTCTTTTTATTCTGAATAAAATGTCGCCGTTTTGCAGGTATCTCAAAACCAATGGATTTATGGATTTCAACTGTATTGCCACCAATTGAATTTTTAAACTTTGAACCAGTTAATCCATTGTTTTGAACGGAAGTGTCTTTTTGTAATTGCATCGATGTGGGTAGCAATCGTTGATCAGATGATACTGAAACCCTTATGTTATTCTGTGTCATGTTTGATGATCGAGATAATAAATATTCTTGTGACCCATTATGGTCACGTCTATTACGGATGGACATTAAATGATAAATGTTTAGTGGTTCATTGTATGTATTATGAAATGGTATTGATTGTTCCTGTCCCTGATTCCATTGTTTACCATTAACATCAACTAATGACACGGATCCTTGATAACTACTAATCGGTGCCCCATATGCAGTCATTATTGATTGTGTATGAGTTACTGATTCAATAGGTGCCTGATATAATGTTTGATACTGATTAAATGATTGATGTTGATTATTCACTAATGGTTTAAATGTTGGTACTGGATCTGGTGGTATTGCATATTGTTCAACATGATTATTTTGTGTATTTGATGTGTGATATGATGTTCCAATATCATTGGATTGAGCGAATTCTTTGGCTGGCAATTTTTTTAATATTTCACGAAGTACATCGGCCGCCTTTCCATGTACTTGTTGTTTTATTTCATTTATTTTATCAAGTGAATCTGATGGACCAGTTAACGGAGGATATGCTGGTATCTGTTGGGCTGATCAATGACAATAAAAGTTTTGAAAATCAATTTATAATTTTTATTTCCATTTTAAAATTCACGATTGCCGAACAACGTTAATTGGTATTAAATGGACATTAAGCAATTGGTAATATAATTCAGATGCAATTATTTATTATCGTATAGATATGTATTAATCAATTCATTTCGAACATTTGTGTTCTTTATTATTGTTTTAATGAGCCTTGATTATTAAATAACAATTCACCATAAAATACTATATTCAATCATTTTATAACCTGTTACTTTGTAATATTGTAAGACATTTGTATTTGTTATATGTTAAATAAATCATCAGAATATTTACATAATATTAATTTAATAGTTAAATGGATTATCTTTTGTTAATAAAAGCTTTTCTTTTAAAAATAATATAAAATTATTTTTAGATTAATTACTTCAGCCAATCAAAGGGCTTTCTAATAACTGATTTATTTACCTGTTGGATATTCGTATTTATTGTGTCCATAATTAGCAGCTGGTTCGTCTAACGCAGCTCCATAGGATGATACTGATGGCCCATTATTTGCATAACCACTTGCTCCTGTTGGACCATGGTAATGTGTACTATGACTTGATGACACGGGTGGCAAATAGGCGTTACCACCATGATGACCGGAACCACTTGGCCCAGTTGGACTACTTGGTGGAATTTGTACGACATGCTCATGGTAATGTACATTTGGATTCACAGGTTCATAATGTACTACTGTATTATATAAAATCGTCATATAAATTATTTGATGAATGAAATTAGTGATTCATATTTAAACTATTTCAAACATTTCCTTTACAAATTAATAATTTAATATGTACTCATGGTTGCATTATAAACCGCAAAATTAAAGATGAATTTTATTTTGACTCAAACAAAGATTAGTTAATGATCTATTGCTACAAGACATTGGAATTGTTACATACAAAATTATAATTTTTACGGTTAAATTATTTTAGTTAGCCCCATTCGATTCCATTTATTGAATTTACATTTAACCGTAAGTACATAATAAATTTTACTGAATGATGAGACATATGTAAAATACATAAAGTATATAATTATAAATTCCTCTCGCTTTAAATGAAAAAAAAAAAACCGGCAAAATAGTTTCTTCAGATTAAACGAAAAAAAAAACAATATTTGTCTTTAAATGTTGGTAAATTATTGATGGATAACAATTATACGGCATAAAAATTGTCATTTTCATTTTACATTCATTTAGTATTCACTTTCTTTCAGTTTATATGGGGTTTTCGCTAAATGCTGCCAAGTAACATCATTAGATAAAAAGCAACTAACTAAAATGTAATAATATATTCAATTGAATTTATGGTAGTCATTAATAACTGGGAATACTCGATGTGGAACGCATATATAGTCAAATCATTAAGAAAACTTTAATGAAAATATAATAGAAGAGTCGTATACACGCCTTATTACGCATTTTTGTTAATTTTATAAGGAATCACTGTAATATGACTATTAATATTATACCATATTCATGAGTGAAAAATTTAAATTCATTGATTTGGAATCTCATAACTTAAAATGTACAAAAATTCTTACTTTCACTAGGTCCAGTTGGAGCCGAATGACCACTTGATAACGATGACAAACTAAATTTATTTGCATGGGATTCAATTGGTACCAATTTGGCAGAATTTACAATTTTTACACCAACATTGGTTACTTTATCACCAGAAGCTGCAATCAACTAAAAATTTAATTGAAATATTTCATTAATTAAATGTTAAGCGGTCAATTGCTTATTGTTATTTATGCAAGAGTATTCAATTTAAAATGTTTAAAAAAGGATATTAAACTAACCTTGCCCGCACCGCTTGCCAAATAACCACTGCCCTTTATAAGCTGACCTTTTATGGCAGTCACTCCACCAGTAATTGCTTTAACTGCTTGGAACAGTGTATTCAATATAGATTTCTTTAACTGCCATCCATTAAATGAGGTATCACTCTGTCAAATAGGTATAACATTAACATTATAAAACTATACAGTTTAAAACAAAAAAATGAATTCTTTCACTTTCTGTATAAAATATTAACGAAGTTTTTGGAAAAGCAAATCCACGATTAATAATTACGAACATAAAAAAAAAACGTCAGCTTAACCTATAAACTTATATGAACTGCAAACGTAACTCAACAACAGATTATAGATGTAATAATTAGGAAATTATATTTAAAAGTTTACTACGCAAAACTATTAAATGTTCATGCGAATGTAGAGTTCTTCAACTCTTAAAATCACACAAATTTATAATTAAAAATTATCCAGGTTAAGGAATTATAAATTACTTACATGACCTTCGTCATGCCCGTAATCATGTGAAGTTCCTTTTGATGAGCTACCACTACTACCATGACTGCTACCAGCTGAAAGTGATGCTGATCCCTTATAAATTGATGATGTAATACTCTAAGTAAAAGTAAAAGAAATTGGTTATGCATCTCTAAACAAAAAAAAAAAATAACGGTTTTTACTCATTTGATGAAATCTTACATTTTTCACTTGATTTACGAAGTCAAAACTATTTGACCCGGACCGTCGACTACGAGCAGTTTCATCATTATCATCAGCATATTCGACTACAGGATCAATTGTTTTATCTGATTTTTCATTCGCTTTATTATGTTTTATAACTGATTTATCATTTGATGTATTGGCTGGGTAACTGATTACGCTCAATGGTAATAATGCCAGTAAGATTATACAAATCTATTATATTAAATAAAAAGACAGTAGTTCAGCAACATAATAATATGATATTTTTCACACATATTGTTAGGTAAAATGCTAATTATCTGAACGCAGATTTGTGAGGAATTATTATCTCAGTAAAGATGGTATAATAATGTAATGCATTTATACATTATATGGATTATTTAATATTAATTAATAAAGTAATTAATAATTTTATTAATCAATGCAATTATACATGTTTGTGATTATCACCTATGCCTTTCTCCTTTTATAAATTTATGGTCCATTCTATTAGACTATGTATTTGAGATAACTGCTTCAACAAAATAACAAAAATAGTGAAGTATAACTGATTGGATGACCGATTTGAAATGTATCAAAGTTTTTTATCACAATTTTTATTAAACAACAATGATATAAGTCTGTTCCTGTTCGTGGTTTTACCATTAACAATTACTATTATTAAGAAACTAATCAAAATTGAAGAGAAAAATACAAAAATTTGAGTTTTTATGATTTATTTCTTATTTTACTACGAGAGTATGAAGAGAGTGGATCAACATCTTTTTAAAGTATTTATTTGCTAATTTATATAAAATCAGAAAGTTGTATAAAACACGAAAAATCCAAGTGGTTTTTTTTTCTCTCGTCGATTACCTTTACTGTACGTTCAATTTTTTATTTAAATTTACTATAGGATCTTATGCATTTAATTGAAAACTTTTTCAATTCAAGTATTTATTGGTCATCTAATATAGTTATGTACAATATCTGTTAATTGTTTTGCCAAACATTTTTGTCACAAATTATTTAAATGTAAAGTAATTGAAGAAGTCTTTGACTTAATACCATCTCATACGAGATTTAAATATTTATTTTACGTTAAGATGTATTTTTATTGTATATAAATTTCACTTAGCACACTCTCATATACAAACACATGAATAAAAGAGAAAGACTTTCTCTGATACTTCATTGTAGAGACTCACTGGTTTTTTTATTGATTTACTGTGAACTAAAACTTTATAAGTAATAATAAAAAAAAAAGAAACAGAAGAGTGCTGTCATACATTTACTAGCAATAGAAATATAAGATCGTTTTCATTTTCATTACAACGAAAGGTATTCGTTTTCTATTACATTATAGTCATTAACACCGACTTAGATTTATAATTCTGTTTTTTGCTCACCTTCATTTTTAATTTTGTTCACCTATTCTTAATTAAATCACAATAATTTTATAATTATTTGTAAGGTATAAATCAAATTTTAAGTAAATTCACTAATTGTATTCTTCATAAAATGAACATTTTATTGCATTCAGCAAATACACACACTATTTTTTTATAACTTTCTACTTATTTTTTGCCGAATATTTAAAATATCAAAATATCCAATTGTTTATTCCCCAACTTATTTTAGTATTATAATAATTAAAGAAAATTCCTTAAACTGTGTCACTGGTCGAAAGAAGTTAACCCTTTTATGATTGATAAAAATTGGGAGACACTTTATTTAAATAAAATAGATGAATATTCAAATTTAAAACAATTAATGATACCATCAAGATCTGTTTGTGGAGTGAAACGTCGTTCCTTCATCAACAACTGAAGACTGTTGATGAAAGAAACGTCTCTTTTTTGGTTTAGTGACGTTTCACCAAAAGCGGTAAAGTGGTCTTCATCAACCTCCCGCCAATAAACAACATATTACATAGGTGTACACTACATAGGTGTATCATAAGACATTACATTCATACCATTTTAATTTTACATTTGACCAGATCAGTATTTTTTAAACTTACTTGATCCACTTTATATTTCGACGAATATTATAATTATGATATCTTTCAAAATTGGCAAATGTAATTAAAGTTTTTTGATGGTACAATTTAGCAAAGTAATGGTTAATTACAAATTATATGAAAGTTATGTATTGTTAAGGAATTGTTTCATATCGTAATATATTATGAATTATTTTTACTCATGATACTATTAAATTTAATCTAAATGTATTTACCCTTAAGTACAATAATTTTAAGGAATTGTTATAGATTCCTTGAAAACATTTAATTAGGTAGTAAATAAGTTTATTATGAAAGGAAGAATAGTTAACACTGATTATAAAAACTAAAACATGTTAGTAACGTCAAAACTAATTTAGAGTAAGGTGTTGCTTCTTTTTTATTAACGGATTAATGGTTAATTATAACTTGTAGTTTCTAGACGAGTCACACGGTATGTAAATGACCTAATTAAAGTTTAATATAAAAAAAATTTATGAATTTTCTTAAAAACATGATATTAACAGAAGAGGATGTATCATCTTGTCAATTTTGATTACTATACTATTAGCAAACAGATGCTGCGATATTTACGTTAAGGTGAAATTCTAAAACAATTTTATAGCTAGACATTATCACCAACGGTTGTGTTTTAGCATTATGTAAGAAATGAGAATAACTTCGATTATATAATCTTGTTCAATTTAATGATTAGATACGAGTTTCGCAAGACGTTTATGATATTTTTCGTTTGTAATCAAATACTTTTTTGATAATTATGTTAAGGTCTCAAATCCATTGGTATTGACTAAAATTCATTTTATTTAAAATTACATAAAATCGATAAGGCACTAAGTGATCAGTGCATTATAAGAGATAATTTATGCCATAGTACTGAAAGAATTACTCTTGAAAGAATTTTTTCTTTTCCTTATTTTTCAAGATTCCTGTAAAGATACATATAAATATTGGTAATTCTATAGGACAAATCTTAATAACACTTGCGCCTGCATTAATCCCTAATCGTGTCATATTATTTTATATTTCGTCCACCAAATATTACATGAATATACGTATAATGGATCATCTTTCTGATTATCATAATAAGTGCGCATCAAACTTTATATTCCTGATTTCAGTACAATAAACGATACAAATATATAATTTGATATTGAAAGATTGTAGAAATGATTATCATGACACATGGGTGCTGTAAAACTGTAATTACATTGTTAATAAATTTGACCTGCAAAACTTACTGCAATTAAATATACATAACTGTGTGTATGTCAGTATGTATTAAGTATTACTGATTTGTAAATGGATACAATTAAACCATAAAATAGGCAAGGAAAGTGGATCCAACAGTAGTCCAACAGTGGATGGCTGAAAATGAAAGGAAAAGTGTTTAAAGTACAACAAATGAATATTTGCATTTGTCAATTTCGGTTTACCGCATTAAAATATAATGTTTTTCTGCATTAATTGAAAACAACGTGAATACAATTTAGACCTAATTCCATATTACATTTTCTGTTAGACTCTCTCACTTAATTTATTTCGTTTATCTAATTAGATACTGTATATGTATGTTGATTGTATTGATATACTTTAAAATTACTCCTCGTTACAGTCGACGTTCTTTATTTTACTTGACAATTTTTCCAATGGATAGGCAAAATAATGTAGAGTACGATCCCCAAGTGGATGAGGTGGTCGACAATTGTTCATTGGTCTGCCATCGCATCCTTTTATCTTACGTAATTCAATCATCTATATAAAATAGGGGGACAATGGATAAAAACAATAATATTTATTTAAAATTCTCTCGAGTATACTGGTCAATTCAAAGAATTAACAAATAATAATGAATTTAACTTCATCTTCATACCTCACCCTTTGATATCAGCAAGGGCTGTGTACTCACAATCCAACAAACACAAGCTGTACACGGCGGATGAGTTAATGAACCGTAATAGCAATAGAAGTTTTTCACTGATTCTCCTATGATGTCATGAAGTGTAAATAAAGAATTTCGTTGCATGATTGCATCCAATCTATAGCGAGAATATGGTGCTACAATATTTTTTAAATAACGAATAAAAGGATATTCAGTTCGTCCAGCAGGAAATCGAGAAATCTACATACAAATTTATTGTATTACTTGATTGCAATCAATAATTCAAAACCGTTTCTGGTTTAACATCATGACAATATGAATCGAGAAATATCAAAATATGATAAATTACCTCAAAGAAAATTGCAATTATTGCTACACCATCAAAATGGTGTGTAGCATCCCTCCAATCTTTGTATTTTGAATTTATAAAAGTCAAATGCATTTCCATTCCATAGGTGATGCCATTAATTTTATGTTCACAACCATTTCTAGAAAAACGGAAATATAAATTATGATTTACTTTTGTATATGAATGTTATCCTAAAATGAGAAATTTTATTAAAACCGAAACAGTAAAAGTGATTCAAAATGAAAGGTATCAATTTTTAAATATGATTTTTGAATGGGATTAATATGTTAATGTGAAAATTTACGGAAACTTACTGATCCGAATCTGTGTAATGGAATGTTACACTGAAAAACTTATAGCTGGCACACAATGGACCACCGGTAATAAATGGAGTGCTCTCCAAATAACTGAAATTCATTTGAACTATATCAAAAGTATTACAGTTTTATTATTTATATCGACAATGTTTCAATATCATTATTTGCAAATCAAATTGAATAGTTTAAAACTCACAATACTTTCCGGTATTTGTTAATTCAATACGATGCGGTTGATTTGTGAGTCCGAAGAAATAAAATTTTGGTGGTTTTTCAACAAATTTTGAGTCCAATGCATTTATAACAATTGGACTCTGCATTGAGGGATTATAATATTTACAACAATGAAGATTTTTCCAATTACTGGGACCTGAAATATTGAAACCGTTTCATTAAAATCATTATGGAATTTTAAATTGATGACAATTTTATGACCAGTAGGTGATTTCTGATTGTAGCACCATTGTTCTTCAGATCGTAATGGTATGTGTAATAGATTCATGATGAACAATTAAAATTAATTTAAACACTATTATTATTAAATATTGTTTGGGCACAATTGATTTATGTAAATTTTTATTGCTGTTTTATTAAAATCCTCCAACATAATGATATTTGATACAACCGACACAATAATTTATTATTTTCTTTCAATTTCACGTTTTAGCATAATGTAAAGTTTTAATAAATAAGGAATACTGGAAATCACTAATAAATAGTTTTGGATTATTCTCAAAAGTTCAATGGATTAATTCAATTTTAATTTTTCAAACTGAATTTTTTGTAGGAAAAATTTGTGAAAAGCCGAACAAAAATACGGAAATTGTCAAATGGAATAAACAATAATTTATAATTTTTCTATTAGAATAAAATGGTATTATGTACAATCATTTGGGTGAATCATACCATATTTCAAAATCTATGTGAACAATCAGCCATAATTTAAAAAAATGATGTCTTACCCTAATTAGTTTTAAATCGAAACAATTTATTAGAATTTCATTGTTGAAAAATGTTTGTACCCACATTTTGGCCTTTAACGTTAATATATTGCTGGCAAATATTGAATTGATATACATAATAGTATGAGATGGCACAGTAGAAATGTCTTAAAACCAACATTATACTAAATGAGTGAACAAGGGAAAATAATCTTACCACTTGCTACAGAATGCAAATATAAGGAAATCACCTCCGCAATTCTATTATGGATAACGTCATAGCAGCAACGTTTTTGTGTTATGTACATTGAAACAGAAGTGAAATTTTCCAAGAGAAGAACATACACCCAACAACAAAAAAAATTTATTTTTTTTTATCACACGAATGATTTATACTAACGATGTGTCCGATTTAATAGCACCCTCAGGTTGTACGATACTTCTACCCATCAGAGAATATAAATAATATTCTAAGTGAAGAAATTACAAATGGACCTCATTCCAACAGTATCTCTTTTCCTTTGTCGTTACTCTATCAGTTTGGTATGTTTTTCTTATGTTCGCGTTTTACCCAACCGTTTAAAAATAGTCGGCCATAAAGCTTTACATTTTGTCTTTTTTTTCCATTTACATAGTGCCTTGTTATCATATCCTCTAAAAGAGATGCGTTTCATTGTGCACATACATATCCTTGGCGATATTCTTGTTACTTCGAACAAATTATTATTTTATTTTCCCTTTCTCTCATGCAGTTTGCCGCCTACTACCGGTAACTAGTGGCGGTGCATCCTGTACAGCCAATTTACTCTAAACTTTACGGTCATCTCAACCATTGGCCAACAACTGCAATAAATGACCAAAACCATTAAACATTATTATACCTTGTAAATATTGATAAATGCAATCACTTATTTCCGTCTAAATAGAAAATTTTTATTTATACAGTTTATGACCGAAATAAATGAAAAATATTTTAATAAACAAATATAAAACATTTTATTTTGTTCAAAAATTTAGGAAAAATTAAAGCAACAGATAAGATTAACACATCCATACTTATATTCATTTATATTTCGTGTTACAAACAGTAAATAGTTATGCAACATAGTTGGGTAACATCTTCAAAAAAAGGATTTGATTCATACAAAAAGTATGTTTCAAAATAAGGGGAAATTTTATTAGGAGAATTAAATTACCCCATGCTTGGCATCCTTTTATAAGGAATAGCCATGATATTCACCAAACCACTCATTTGTTTGTGGAATTTGATTGAACTGTTATAATAACATTTCATTTCAATTTTTACCAAATAATTAAACTTTGGAGTTATACTTTATATCACCGAAAATAACGAAGCTTATTTTAATAAATACTTAATTCTCATAAAGTTATAAATACCATAAACAACTGCATGAAATGAATATGTATGAATTCATATCAAATTAATTTAAATAAATAATCAGAATTTTGATAAGCAATGAATACAAATATAATATACCCGAGTAATTGCTGACTGTCTACAAAATTTGAATATATGTATAGTAAAATTTCCATTATATTCGGACGAAGGTATGATGATTGTAAATCTTTGTGAGTACAATTAATATGTATTCCGTGAGACCTAATTAATTCAGATAAACATATTATGTACTTCCGTTTGATTGTACCAATTTCTATAAAAGAAATGGCAATTAAACGGTATAAAGAAACAAAAAACAATTTAAAAATTTTATTATAAACAAATAAATAATAATTATCTTAAAGAATTCTTAGTACTGGTAATAAAACAAAATTATTTGAATAAAAATTAATAATGACTCATCCAAAAAAATAATTTACAATTACTAAATAAGAAAACACTTAATTATTTTTGGTTGGTACAGTGGCTAATAACACTGTCACACGTTGTTATGATCTTAGATTCGCGCAAATCTTATCTTGAGTTAAATGTTTTCAGTTATGTTATTAATAAATGTTACCTGCCATTTGACGAATTTTTATATAAATTTAATATACGTATTATATGTATAATATTCTTAAATACGTTAAATGTGCCGCAAAGTTGTAAACTGATGATTCGCATTGTTCTATAATTTACATAATATCCTTGTTTGTACAATGATTTTAATTTATCTTAGATAAAATGATAAATTTTATCTAATAGCGATTTGGATCTATAAAAGAAGTCATCAAATGTAAAAAGAAATCAGAAACGAACGAAATTTCAAAATGTTAAAACTTTTAATAATAATTAATATACTGAGCGTATTAATAACGGTAATATTGAAATATTTTATTTAAATATCTTATTAAATTATTATTGATTTAGTGTCCATAACTTGGGAATAAACTGCCTGTGATTCATAAAGGTTCCGGTTTAATAAAATTGGATCATTGATTTTAAACCAAGCAGTGATATCAAGTTCATAATAGAATTAATATTTAGGATATACATATTTGTGACAATCAATTTGAATTAGTGTTCTTTTATGTACATATATCTGTATACATAAAGTGCGTGACATGGTTATTCGAAAACTGTTTTTATCTGGTTGCAAATTATTTTTCTTTCTTATTGATGAAAGTTTAGAAGTTTGATTTTCTATGAATTATGAAGAGTATTATTTTGTATAAGGACAAAAATTGTTAATTTTCAAATTCAGAAAATTTTGTGCCTGAAATTAAAGAAGCAGAATTGTGTGAAAACTCCTTACGATAATTATTCGAAAAAAAAAAAATAAAAAAGTGCCAAAAAATGAATGGAGAAACGACAGAATTTATTTCTTTTTTCTACTTCTATAGTACTTGACTCTGTGGAGGAATGTTTGATTAAACACGTCATTTCGTTTACATTGTCTATTGTGCGAATTTATGATACTTTCAAAACAATAGCCGGTACTACGGTCACCAATGTGTTAAGATCGGAATAACAAAAAAAAAATATCATGCAATTTAGCTAAAAAGTACAAATATAAATTATTGGGTTTTAGTGGAAAATTAGAGAAATTAAAAATATCTCTTTTGTGTTCTTAGGTATTACGGAATTGTTCATATTTTGTATTGATCAAAAATTCTAAACTATAACCAATAAATTAAAAACAGGTTTAAAACATTTTCAAATAGCAATATCTAGCACTGTGTCTATGTAGTTTTTATTTATAAATATTATATTTGTTATTATCGGTATTATAAGTTATTATTTTCATCCTAAAACTCGTTACAGTACGGTGAAACTCGAATTTTGACTGCACCAGAAGCTTATCAAATTGGAACTGATTGCAATTTTAAGCCGTTCATTTGTGCTGACCAAAGTCATTTTTCTATTTGTATTGATCAAATCGATGGCACATCAAAAACAATTGATAATGTTTTACTGAAGTGCCCAAGTGGAACTATATGCGATAATAATGCTCCCTACGAGTGTAGTGGTAAAGCCACTACAGTGATTGAATCAACTACAGATCCAGCTACGACTATCAGTTCACTACCAACTACAATTGTAACTGATATTCCAGTCGATCCAACTACAGACATTCCGGTAGATCCAACCACTAATGCTCCGATTGAACCATCATCAGATATTCCAGTAGATCCAACCACTAATACTCCAGTTGAACCATCTTCAGATGTTCCAGTTGATCCAACTACAAGCGCTCCTGTTGATCCATCATCAGAAGCTCCAGTTGACCCAACCACCGGTAGTCCTGTAGAACCATCTTCAGATGTTCCAGTAGATCCAACCACTAATGCTCCAGTTGAACCATCTTCAGAGATACCAGTTGATCCAACTACAAGCGCTCCTGTTGATCCATCATCAGAAGCTCCAGTTGACCCAACCACCGGTAGTCCTGTAGAACCATCTTCAGATGTTCCAGTAGATCCAACCACTAATGCTCC